>ML346344.1:0-32110 GCA_005239505.1 Nicotiana paniculata
AATTTTCTGTATTTTTCTGACAAATTCACAAAAAATCTGAAAAATAAAATATTTTGAAACATCAACCGACTTAGTCAATTTTCTTGTCGGTCAACCGCGGTCGGTTTTTGGCTGAATTTCTAGGAGTAGACGAGGGATTGAATTGTTTAGCTAAACTATTCTGCTGCTAATAAATGATAAACATGAATACACATAATCTATTATGAAAGATTAAGACACGACACACAAACATAATCTTGAGTTATGGTGAAACAAATAAAAACTCGACAGCCAACAGGTCATTATATTTCATGACTTATGAATACACATAGTTAAAATAATAACTAATTTAAGTATTCTTTTCCCGCTTACAATTAATGAACGTTAAAGTCCAAATTAATATTGTCTAAAAAGAAGGTTCATCTAATAAGCAAGAGTAGTCCAGACCTCAGCTGCAAAATAAAAGCTCCTACTTCTTCACCATGTATAGATTAGCTGTTGTGAGTCTGACCAAAAACGCTGTATCTACTCTAGATTCGCCACTGTCAAGAACCTCCGTTGAATTTATGCAGCTGGATCATAATCATAATCTCCATCATCGTCATCAGCATCGCCTTCCAACGATGCAGCAGGAGCATAGTCATAGTCTCCATCATCATCGTCACCACCTTCTTCTATGCATGCTGCTGGAGCATAATCATACCCGTCATCCCCGTCGTCGTCTCCATCTAAACATGATTTTCTCGTCTCGAACCCGATAATCTTGAAAATGCTAGACATTGTATATATCTCTCCTAATTATTGGACTATAGAAATCTTGGAATATGAGATATTGGACGTTGTATGTCTAAGAATAGATATGAAGAATAGTTTTTGTGGTATGTATGATTAAGTGAAGAAACCATTTCCTTATATAAAGGGAAGAGCAAACTCTGGACTCGTTTGAACGCGGGTTGGCACGTTAGCAAGTGTGTCATGTTGCTCGAAGAATGTTAAAGCCATAAGCTTGGCTGCATTGAAGCTGCCTCTGGGGAAACTTCACTTTACATGTCATCTATCAAATATGACGAACATTGTTGAAGGACATAGAATCTCTCTCTCTAGCTTAGTGGCGTGGATTTTAGTAAACAATCAAAATCCATTAAAAGAAGGTAGCCTTTGAACTACAGTAAAATTATTTTCACGACTAATAAAATCAACAACTAATATTTGTATCAAGGTGAGTGGCTACATCACATTCTTATTGAGGTGTGGCCCATCCCGAACCTTGCGTGTGAACATTGTTAATAATCTATATTTGTAAAATAATTCTGGAGAAGATAAAATAACATATAAACAGAAATGTAAAAGAAACAAAATTTAACCCGAGCTCATTGAATTCACAATGTTTCCTTAAGGAATTTAATCCTCTCCTAGTACCCAAGGTTGTAGATTATTTCCTCCCAGGATAGAACGAACTACAGACTAGTGTAGCGGTAATTCAAACCCAAGTGTTTCAGCGAACACAAAGATTGGTAGTGAATCACAATTAATGTTGCTTTCTTTGTAGTTAAAACAACGCAGAAGAAAGGAGTAGAACTCAAAAATTCGTATGAAAAATCTGAGAGAATTGACTAGTATTTATAGGCAATGTTGAGCTCAAATTGAAGAGGTGCAACTCTTTAGAAGGGTTGTTTATGTAAAATGGCCATAACCGAAATGCCATAACATAAATGGCTATTTACGCAACAATAAATCGGGAACTCAAAACGCGCGGAGGAAACTTAATTTTCCATTACAAAACGAAAAACGGATAACGGAAAACGAACACTTTATTTTTTCATTGAATTTAATATTAATTTTCCATTTACAAAAAAATAGAAATTTAACAATATTATGTTAATATTCACAATAAATTTGGTCCAAAAACTTAATCAGTCAATCGATCATTTGATCGAATCCGAATCCGAAGCGGAGCGGAGCGGAGCCGAGCCGAGCGAAAGACGACGACGACGACGCGAGGCTTGCCTTCTTCTTAACTCTTTAAAAGCTAGAAGAAGAGCAATTGTATATATACCCATCAACAATCTTTTCCTCTTCCAATATGGGATAATGTCCTTTTGTCAAGGAGGGAAACTCAAATATTTCATTTTCTCTCCATTTCCTATTCACCCTCTTTTAAGCTACATTAAAGCTTAAAAAACCCAACAATCCCCCACATGAATGGGGAACAGATATATCACAGAAATATACAGGAAAACTGTGTGATTCACAAGCAAGTATTAATTGCATCTGGATAAGTAGGTTTCCCTTTGAACTTTTCGTAGTGAACTTATGTCGGATATACGAGGTCAATCGGTAGATTTGATATCTTTGAACCTACGAACTTTGGTGTATACCTAGACAACCATAAGTCACACAACCAACCCTTAACCGTCTTTGGTTCTTATTGTTGTGTTTGTTTTAACCATGAACACCGCTTGGTTTCATAAGTGCGTTCAAAACTGGCCTTACAAAATTCTTCTTGAAGCGGCTAACACTTCACACTTACATAGGTGATTCCTAAATGTGTCATCCCAAAGATACACTATTTGATATACCCTATATCAAATTTGGAAATTATTAAAAAGCCTTAATGTTTTATGCTTGGTACTGAACATTGTCTCATCACGAGAATGGACCAAAATTTTAGTTGACAATGTTGAACCGTCATTAATGACTTTGTTTGATCTCCTTGAACCTAGATCTTTGGATTTCTAGTCTTCTAGGTAGAGCTACCGCAACAATGAATTTTTCTCGGTCATAGTCTCATTCCCCTAGATGATTTCTCAACTACCTCTCTAGTTAAGCCTTTTGTAAGTGGATCTGACACATTATCGCTTGACTTTACATAGTCAATCGTGATAATTTCTCTAGAGAGTAATTGCCTAACGATTTTATGTCTTCGTCGTATATAACGAGATTTACGGTTATACATAACACTCCCAGCCCTTCCAATATCCGCTTGACTATCGCAATGTATACATATTGGTGCCAACGGTTTGGGCCAAAATGGAATGTCTTCAAAGAAATTTCGGAGCCATTCAAATTCTTCACCTTCTTTATCTAAGGCTATAAACTCAACCTCCATTGCAGAGCGATCAATACAAGTTTTTTTGGACGACTTCCAAGATACCGCTCCTCCACCAATAGTGAAATATCCACTTGTGGATTTAGAATCAGTTGAACCGGTGATCCAATTTGCATCACAGTATCCCTCAATCACCGCAAGATATTTACTGTAGTGCAAAGCAAAGTCTTGGGTATGTTCTAAATATCTCAAAACTTGTTTCATTGCCATCCAATGAGATTGACCTGGATTAGTCGTGTATCGACTCAATTTACTTATAGCATAAGCTATATCTGGTCGTGTACAATTCATGATATACATTAAGCATCCCAACACATGAACATAATCCAATTGTGATATGCTTTGGCTTTTGTTCTTTGCTAATGCAAGATTCACGTCAATTGGAGTCTTTGCAACTTTAAACCCTAAGTGCTTGAATTTTTCAAGTACTGTCTTAATATAATGAAATTGTGATAATGCCCGACCTTGAGGAGTCTTATGGGCCTTAACCCCCAGAATTAAATCATCAACTTCTAAGTCCTTCATATCAAACTTTCCAGTTAGCATACACTTATAAGTCAAGACCTTCTTGTTGTCTATACCCTTTGACCACAAGTCTTTCCTTATATTTATCAATAGTTCTATCATCTTTCATTTTCCTCTTAAAAATCCATTTAGAACCCAACGATTTATTTTCAGGAGGAAGATCAACCAATTCCTATGTATGGTTGTTCAGTAGGGATTCTATTTCACTATTGATTGCCTTTTTCCAAAACAATGATTCCGAAGAATACATAGCTTCTTTAAATGTTCGAGGCTCGTTCTCCAATAAGAAAGTCACAAAATCTTGTCCAAATGAAGTAGACGTTTTTTTATGTTTACGACATCTTGGATCTTCCTGATTAAATGTATTTTCTTTTGTTTCTTCCCGATGTCGTTTAGATCCTTCACCAATCGAATCACATTTCTTTTTATACGGATACATATTTTCAAATAACTCAGCATTATCTAATTCTATAACTTTATTATTATGAATTTCGGGATTTTTTGATTTATGAACCATAAATCGATATGCTTTACTATTGGTCGCATATCCTATGAAAACACAATCAACAGTTTTCGGTCCTATATTTACCCTTTTGGGTTTATGACCTTGCACTTTTGCCAAACACCCATACACTTTAAAATAATTCAAGTTAGGCTTCCTTCCTTTCCATTTTTCATATGGAATGGATTGTGTTTTGCTATGGGGTACTCGATTTAGTATCTGGTTAGCCATAAGAACGACTTCCCTCACAATTTCTGTGGCAGACCAGAACTTATCAACAATGTATTCATCATCTCCTTTAATGAACGATTCTTTCTTTCCGCAATCCCATTGGATTGGGGAATATAAGGGGCCATTGTTTGATGAATAAATCCATATTCTAAACATATTTCTCCAAAAGGAGATTCATATTCACCACCTCTATCACTTTTTATCATTCTGATTTTCTTGTTAAGTTACGTTTCAACTTCATTTTTGCATTGCTTAAATGCGTCTATTGCTTCATATTTACTATTAAGTAAGTAAACATATCTATATCGAGTACTATCGTCAATAAAAATTATGAAATACTTCTTTTCACCGTGAGATGTTATTGACTTCATGTCGCAAATGTCTGTGTGAATTAAGTGTAAAGGGTTTGAATTCCTTTCATCTAACTTATAAGGATGTTTAACATACTTAGGTTCCACACATATTTTACATTTTGAGTTGTCATATTCAAACTTAGGAAATACTTCCAAGTTAATCACTTTCCGCAAGGTTTTATAATTAACATGATCCACACATATATGACATAAATCATTTGACTCAAGTAAGTAAGAAGAAGCTAAAATTTTATTATTATTCTCAACAACCATTACATTCAGCTTGAAAAGTCCCTCAGTGAGGTAACCTTTTCCTAAAAACATCTCATTCTTACTTATTACAACCTTATCAAATACAAAAACACACTTAAAACCATTCTTAACAAGAAGTCCAACAGAGACCAAGTGCTTTCTAATCTCGGGAACATGAAGGACGTTGTTCAGAGTCACCACCTTGCCAGAAGTCATTTTCAGAAATATCTTCCCACATCCTTCAATTTTGGAAGTTGCAGCATTTTCCATAAAAAGCGTCTCTTCGAGTCCAACGGGAGCATATGTAGCAAACGCTTCCCTAACAACACAAACATGGTGAGTGGCTCCAGAATCAATCCGCCACTCCTTAGGATTTCCCACCAGGTTGCATTCGGAAAGCATAGAACATAAGTCATCAACATCTTCGTGCTTTTCAACCATGTTTGCTTGACCCTTCTTCTTGTCTTTCTTTTGCAGCACGACATTCTGCAGATCTCTGTCCAGCTTTTTCATAGTTGTAGCAATTTCCGTTGAATCGCTTCTTGCTTGGGTTGATTTTTGGTCGATAAGCCTTCTTACTCTTTCTATTGTTTTGAGGAACATCTTCAACAATGTTTTCTCCCATTATTGTGAGTTTCCACGGCCTTTCTTTTCTGCATCTTTGTTGTCCTCTTCGATTCTCAACAAAACAATGAGATCTCCAAGTCACATCTCCTTGCGTTTGTGTTTCAAGTAGTTTTTGAAGTCCTTCCCTAAAGGAGGTGACTTCTCAATCATCGCTGAAACTTGGAATGCTTCATTGATAACAAGACCTTCAATGAAAATTCTGTTAGTAAAAATAATGTAATTAATACTTTCAACATCATTATTAATTTGACTTATAGCTTGAATAAGGAGATAATGAATAATCACTTGCAATTCCTGGACTTGGGTAATAATAGACTTGTTATCTACCATTTTGTTGTCCAAAAATTTAGCGGCAACAAATTTCTTTAACCCAACGTCTTCCATTTTTTATTTCCTTTCAAGCGCTATCCACAGTTGTTTTGACGTCTCCACATTACTATAGACGTTATACAGATCGTACTCCGATTCTCTAAGAATGTAAGTCTTGCACAGAAAATCAGAATGCTTCCACGCCTCAGTCACAAGAAAGCAATCATTTTCACGAGTTTTGTCGGCCAGATTAGGAACATCTTCCTTAATGAACTTCTGCATACTTAAAGTCTTCAAGTAGAAGAACATCTTCTGGTGCAACCACTTGAAATCAATCCCGAAAAATTTTCGGGCTTCTCTATTGGTACCAATGCCGGTGTTGTTCGACTTGTCGATGCATTGGCAGTCACCATCGGAACAGTTTGGTTTCCATTGTCATTCGTCATTTCTGTAAAAGAATGACACAAACAAACGTTTAAAAACTAGAGTAAAAAATCACTTAGATTTTAATCTCCAATGGAGTAGAAAATCACCACGGAGGCTTTAATCTCCAAAATGGGAGTAGAAAAACGACAAAGGTTTTAGTCTCCACAACAGTAAGTATAACACAAATACAGAAAATATTAAATTCCTCAAGCTTGTTAATAAATTGTATTTGTAAAATAATTCTGGAGAAGATAAAATAATATATAAACAGAAATGTGAAAAAAACAAAATTTATTCGGAGCTCACTGGATTCACAGTGTTTCCTTAAGGAATTTAATCGTCTCCTAGTACCCAAGGCTGTGGATTATTTCTTCCCAGGATAGAAAGAATTACACACTGGTGTAGCGGTACTTCAAACCCCTGTGTTTCAGCGAACACAAAGATCGGTAGCGAATTACACTTACTGTTGCCTTTTTTTGTGTAGTTAAAACAATGTAGAATAAAGGAGGAGAACTCAGGAATTCATATGGAAAATCTGAGAGAATGGTTGGGTATTTATAGCCAATCTTGAGCTCAAATTGAAGAGGTGCAACTCTTTAGAAGGGTTGTTTACGTAAAACGGCCATAACATAAATTCCATAACATAAATGGCTATTTACAAAACAATAAACCGAGAAGTCAAAACGCACGGAGGAAATTTAATTTTTCATTACAAAAAGGGAAAACGGATAACGAAAAATCGACCCTTTGTTTTTCTATTGGATTTAATATTAATTTTTCGTTTACAGAAAAATGGAAATTTAATAATATTATGTTAATATTTACTATTAACAAATAAATTTGGTCCAAAAAATTAATCATCAATCGATCATTTGACTGAATCCAAATCCGAAGCCGAAGCTGAGCCGAGCGAATGACGACGCGAGGCTTGCCTTCTTCTTAACTCTTTAAGAGTTAGAAGAAGAAAAATTGTATATATACCTATCAAAACCTTTTCTTCTTTCAATATGGAACAATGTCCCTTTTTCAAGGAAGGAAACTCAAAATATTTTATTTTCCCTCCATTTCTCATTCAACCTCTTTCAAGCTAAGCTTAAAAAACCCAACAATCCCCCACATGAATGGGGAATGGCTGTATCATGGAAATATGCATGGGAAACTGTGTGATTCGAAGAAAGGATTAATTGCATCTGGATAAGTAAGTTTCCCTTTGAACTTTCCGTAGTGAACTTATGTCAGATATACTCGGTCAATTGGTAGATTTGATATCTTTGAACCGTCAAACTTTGGTGTATACCTAGACAACCATAAGTCACACAACCAACCCTTAACAATCTTTGGTTCTCATTGTTGTGTTCATTTTAGCCATGAACACCGCCTGGTTTCATAAGTGCGTAGAGAACTGTCCTTAAAAAATTCTTCTTGAAGCGGCTAACACTTCACCCTTACATAGGTGATTCCTAAACGTGTCATCCCGTAGATACACTATTTGATATACCCCATATCAAATTTAGAAATCATTAAAAAGCCTTAATGCTTTATCCTTGGTACTGAACATTGGCTCATCACGAGAATGGACCAAAATTGTCACGACCCGAATTCCCAAACCAAGGGATCGTGATGGAGCCTAACACAATACTTACTAGGCAAGCTGATGTTAGAAATTTACTAACCATTTCCTTTTAAAGTTACTTAAACATAATAGAACAATTCAAAATAAATACGAATCTAATACTTTCCACTAAATAATTTAATGAATACTAATAAAAATCAATAATTAAACCGAACCACGAACTAAATATATAACTATAAAACTACCCCAGGGTCTGGTGTCACAATTCACAAACTACTAAGAATACTACAAAATAATGGCTGAAAGAAGTATATATGTCTATTTCGAATGAAATACAATAGCGTCTATAAAGTAAAGAGAAGACTCCAGGAATCTGCGGATGCCAGCAGATCTACCTCGTGTCTCGGAACGAAAACGCTCAACTACTAAGATCTCCTAACTTTGGTCAGTACCTGGATTTGCACAAAAGAGTGCAAAGTGTAGTATCAGTACAACCGACCCAATGTACTGAGTAAGTGCCTAACCTAACCTCGACAAAGTAGTGATGAGGCTACGAAAGGCGTTAACAATATAATCTATGAATAATATATATAAGAAAGAAAGAAAGAAACATTAATAATAAACTCGATAACTAGTAACTTGCAATAGTAAATAAAAACAACTCGGATATTCTTTTCAGATATCAATTATAATCAGCTCCTCAAAATTTTCAAGTTTCAATTTAAATCATAATAAAAAGTCAGAGTATGAAAACTTTTTTAATAAAATCAGAGTTTGTCAAATCCTTATTTTTTAAAATCAGTACAACATAAAATATTCACCCTTATCGCTCCTTGGTACGGCACGCAACCCGCTCCCACCTGTCCACCCTTATTGCTCCTCCCTTAATATATCACCCTTATTTCTCCTGTTGCGGCGTGCAACCCTATCTCACCTGTCCACCCTTATCACTCCTTGTTGTGACGTTCAGCCTGCTCCTACCAAACATATCATATCAGTTTATTTGTAAAAACCCTCACAATTCAGCCCAAGCCTTTCACAACTTTTTTATATCAACAATTGTAAACAGAAGTTGTAAAACTCATGAACTACATCAATTATCATTTCATAATGAAGCCAATCGAAATTTATATACATATCATAACACTGACATCCAACTCAATCCTTATGTAACATAACAAAACCAAGAGAACAACCAACACTTCCAAAATACTTGAAACAATACTTAACAATAAGTTAACCAACCCAAATGGACATATAAACTTCAATGATCATGAAAAAATTAAGTTCGAAAGTAAATAATTGTTAAACGGGGAAGGGACCATATGTTCAACAATAACTCAGTGGTGCATAGATACTCGTCACCTCACCTATACACCACACACATGCAAATTCACATAGCATTTAAGTGGGGATTCCTATTCCCTCAAGTCAAGATTAAACAAAATACTTACCTCAAATTCGCATGCCACTCACTACTTAATTACCGGCTTTCCTTTCGAATTTGCCTCTAACCCCCTCGAATCTAATCATAATTATTTTAATATCATTAATTTATGCTAAAGGAACTAACTTTACTAAAAAATTATTTTTTTCCCTAAGTTTTCTCAAAAAAATTAAAACCCGACCCCGGGCCTGCTTTGTCCAAACTCGGGATTCGGACAAAATTTTGTTTACACATTCACCCCCAAACCCGAATATGCAATTAGTTTCGAAATCCGACCTCAATCCGAGGTAAAAATCTCATTTTTTACAACATTCCCTAAAATTCTACCCAAACCCTCAATTTTTACCATGAAAATTCTTGATTTTGAATTGAAAAGTGATGAAAAACATTGGGTAATTGAAAGAGAAGAGTTTAGGATTGATTACCAACACCTTGGGGATGACTTTGTGTGAATAAAATCGCCTCTAGGTCTTTGTAGTTCAAAAATTCGTGAAAATAGCTTCTGCCCGTTTTAAAACTTGTTTTTATATGACTGGGCAGGCCTCCATCGCGTTCGCGATGGGCCTTCCGCGTTCGCGATGGTTCAGGCCCAATGGCCTTCGCATTCGCATTGGATGGACCACTTTCGCGGAGCTTTAACTCCACAGGCCATCGCGTCCGCGGCTAGGTGGTTGCGTTCACGTAGAAGAAATGCAACTACCCTCCCCAAGTCTCGTTTACACTGTGCGTTCGCGTGGCATGGATGCGTTCGCGAAGCTTTAGCTCACCAGTGCTCCGCGTTCGCATCCTAAGCTCCGCTTTCGCATAGAAAAAAAATGGCCCAGTGCACTTTACCCTACACGTTCGCCAGTGAAGCAACGCGAACACGAAGAACAATTTAACTAGGCACGAGTAACAGCAAAAACATCAGTACATTGTAAGTGTAAAACATCCCGTAGCCTATCCGAAATTCACCCGAGCTCTCGGGGATCTAAACCAAACATGAACACAAGTATAAGAACATCATACGAACTTGCTCGTGCGATCAAATCATGAAAATAATATTTAAAACTATGTATTTAAACTCAAAACTCATCAATTTTCTCAAGAATACTCAACTTTCACTATTTCTTAACCGGACGTCAGAATCATGTCAAATCAACTCTGATTCTTACTAAATTTCACAGATAGGATGTAAATATCATAACAAACATGTATCGAGCTCCAGAACAAAAAATACGGTCCCGATACCAACAGTTTCAAATATTAATTTATTTCTTTATTTTATTAAAAATCCAGCAAAATAATTTCTTTCAAAATTGATTTCTAAGGGTAGGGACCTCGGAATTCCGTTTCGGGCATACGCCCAAGTCCCATATTTTATTGCGGACCTCCCGAGATCGTCGAAATACAGATCCGGGTCCGTTTACTAAAAATGTTGTACAAAGTCAACTAATACAAAAATATTAAATTCTAAAAATTACAATTTCTCATAAGTTCACATAAAATCTTTCTGGTTTCACGCCACGACTGCGTACACAAATCGAGGTAAATGAAATTAATCTTTTTAAGGCTAATGAGCGTGGAATGGAGTCTTAATTTATAAGATGACCCTTTGGGTCATCACAATCTCCACCTCTAAAACAAATGTTCGTCCTCAAACGGTCATAGAAAATTACCTGAACTGGCAAACAAGTGGGGATATCTACTCTGCATGACTTACTCGGACTCCCAAGTAGCAGCCTCAATAGGCTGACCCCTCCACTATACTCGAACTGAAGGGTAACTCTTTGATCTCAACTGACGAACCTGTCGTTCTAGAATGGCTACCGGCTCCTCCTCATAAGTCAAATCTTTGTCCAATTTGACAGAGCTGAAATCTAAGACGTGGGACGGGTCACCATGATATTTCCGGAGCACAGATACATGAAATACCGGATGAATTGAGGATAACCCTGGAGGCAACGCAAGTCTATAAGCTACCTCCCCCACTTTATCAAGAATCTCAAATGGCCTGATATACCTAGGGCTCAACTTGCCCTTCTTCCCAAATATTATGACACCCTTCATGGGCGATACCCGAAGTAATACTCTCTCTCCAACCATGAATGCAACATCCCAAACTTTACGACCAGCGTAACTCTTTTTCCTAGACTGAGCTGCACGAAGTCGATCCTGTATAATATTGACCTTATCTAAGGCCTCTTGAACTAAGTCTATACCCAATAACTGAGCCTCTCCCGGCTCAAACCATCCAACTGGTGATATACACCGTCTACCGTATAATGCCTCATAAGGAGCCATCTGAATACTCGACTGATAACTATTATTGTAGAAAAACTCCGCTAGCGGCAAGAATTGATCCCAAGAACCTCCAAAGTCTATAACACAAGCGCGAAGAATATCCTCTAGAATTTGAATAGTACGCTCAGACTGCCCGTCTATCTGAGGATCAAATGTTGTGCTCAACTCAACTCGTGTACCCAACTCTCGCTGAACTGCCCTCCAAAAGTGTGAGGTAAATTGCGTACCTCAATCAGAAATGATAGACATGGGGACACCGTGAAGGCGAGAAATCTCTCGAACATATATCTCTGCCAACTGCTATGAAGTGTAAGTACTTTCCACTGTAAGGAAATGTGCTGATTTAGTCAACCTATTCACAATAACCCAAACGGTGTCGAACTTCCTCTGAGTCCATGGGAGTCCAACAACAAATCCATAGTGATACGCTCCCACTTCCACTCAAGAATGCCTATCTGCTGAAGTAAACCATCGGGTCTCTGGTGCTCATATTTCACCTGTTGGAAATTCAAGGGTGAATAGAATACTTAGAACTGTGAGCTTCTTCAAGAACCAAATCAGGAAGGCCATGAACATTAGGCACACATATACAACCCTGCATCCTTAAAACACCATCATCTCCAACTGTAACCTTCTTGTCACCACCGTGCCGAACTGTGTCCCTAAGGACCATCAAGTGCGGGTCATCATCTTGCCGATCTCTGATACACTCGAATAAGGAAGACTGAGCAACTGTATAAGCTAGAACGTGGCTGGGCGAAATATCCAACCTCACGAACTGATTAGCCAACGTCTGAATATCTGAAGCTAACAGTCTCTCACCAATTGGAATACATGCAAGGCTCCCATACTTACTGCTTTCCTACTCAATGCATCGACCACCATATTGGCCTTTCCCGACTGATACAATATAGTGACGTCATAATCTTTCAATAACTCTAATCGTCTCTTCTGTCTCAAATTAATATCCTTTTTCTTGAACAAGTACTAGAGGCTACGATGATCTGTGTAAACCTCACATGTAACGGCATAAAATAGTGCCTCTATATTTTCAATGCATGAACGATGGGTGCCAACTCTAAGTCATGGACATGATAATTTTTTTCATGAATCTTTAACTGTCGAGACGCATATTCTATCACCCTGCCATCTTGCATCAATACCGCTCCCAACCCAACACGGGAAGCATCACAATATACCGTGAAATATCGTGAACCTGATGGTAACACCAATACCAGTGCTGAAGTTAAGGCTGTCTTGATCTTCTGGAAGCTCGCCTCACACTCATCCAACCATTTAAATGGGGCACCCTTATGAGTCAATCTCGTCATCGGGCTTCTATAGACAAGAACCCCTCCACAAAACAATGGTAATTTCCCGCCAAACCCAAGAAGCTCCTAATTTCCGTGGCTGAAGTGGTTCTAGGCCAGTTCTTGAATGCCTTTATCTTTTTAGAATCTAGCTGAATACCCTCTGCTGATACGACGTGACCCAAGAAACCTACTGAATCTAACTAGAATTCACACTTTGAAAATTTTTCATACAAATGATTATCCCTCAAGGTCTGGATGTTATAGGGAGGTGTTGTTCATGCTCCTCCCGACTGCGGGAGTATATAAGAATATCATCAATGAACACAATTATGAAGGAATCCAGATAAATATTGAAACCTCGATTAATCAAATCCATAAATACTGTTGGGGCATTAGTCAAGCCAAAAGACATCACCAAAAATTCATAGAGCCCATACCTTGTCTGAAAGGCTGTTTTAGGAACATCATACGCCCTAATCTTCAACTGATGGTAGCCCGATCTCAGATCAATTTTCGAAAATATACTGGTACCCTAAAGCTGATCAAATAAATCATCAATTCTCGGCAATGGATACTTATTTTTGATGGTAACTTTATTCAACTACCGGTAATCTATAGACATTCTCATCGATCTATCCTTCTTCTTTACAAACAAAACCGGTGCACCCCAGGGCGAGACACTAGGCCTGATGAAACCTTTATCAAGTAGGTCTTGCAACTGTTCTTTCAATTCTTTCAATTTTTGTGGGGCCATCCGGTATGGAGGAATAGAAATGGGTTGAGTGCCCGGAGCAACATCAATACCAAAATCGATATCCTAGTCGGGTGGCATCTCCGGCAGGTCTGCAGGAAACACTTCGGGAAACTCCCAAACGATAGGCACTGGCTCTATTGAAGAAATCTCATTATCAGAATCATGGATATAATCCAAATAAGCCAAACATCCTTTCTCAATCATGCGACGAGACTTGGCATAAGAAATCACTCTGCTGGGAGAATGAACAGGAGCCCCATTCCATTCTAATAGAGGCAATCCCGGCAAAGCTAAAGTAACTATCTTGGTGTGACAGTCCAAGATGGCATAATAAGGTGAAAACCAATCCATGCCCAATATGACATAAAAATCAACCATGTAGTTTCAAGACCTTCAATAATGTATACACATGAACTATATACACATTCTCAACAATAGCATCCCCCACCGGCGTAGACATGTAAACAGGGACACTCAAAGAATCGCGGGGAACAACCAAATATAAGGCAAAATAGGATTACACATAAGAATAAGTAGACCCCAGATAAAAAAAAACTGAAGCATCTTTATTACAAACTGAAATGGTACCTGTGATAACTGCATTAAAGGATCCACATCGGGTCTGGCTGGGAATGCATATAATCGGGGCTGGGCCCCACCACCCTCAACTGCATCACCGGGAGGACCCTTGACAGGTGGTTTTCCACCTCTAACGGGCTGGCCACCACCTCTAGCGGGCTGGCCTCCACCTCTACCATGCTGACCTCTACCTCTAAGATTCTAACCTCTACCCCTGACTACCTGACCCATACCCCTGTATGGCTGGGCAGGTGGTGCTACAGTTGGTGCCGGAACTATAGCACGAGAATTCTGGAACTGAGGCTGATTACCCAAAAATTTCGGACAATATCTCCGAATTGTCCATACTCACCACACTCATAATAACCATCCTGATACTGAGGCTGACCCTGACGAACCAGCTGACCACGATAATAACTCTGAAGAGGAGGTTCTCTGATAGGGGATGACTGATCAGGATAAGACAAGTAAGATCCACGACCACCTGAGGCACCATGGGACGTTTGAAGTGCTGAATTAAATGGCCTGGAAGAATGGCCTCTACCCTGAGTATCTCTTCCTCCAGACGAGGCACCACTGAATCTACCAGAATAGCGAGGTCTCTTGTCTGACCACTGACCTCCCATCCCGAGAGTCGTCTCAACTCTCCTGGCCACATTGGCCGCATCCTGAAATATAATCTCAGTCCCTGTCTCCTTAGCCATATTCAACCTGATAGGCTGGGCAAGGCCCTCAATAAATCTCCTAACCCTCTCTCTCTCTCTGTGGGCAATAAAAGAATAACATGCCGAGTCAAATCCACAAAACGATTCTCAAACTGGGTAGTTGTCATGCCGCCCTACTGAAGACGCTCAAACTGATGGCCCACTAATCGAAACAAAGCATCCTGAAGCACCGGGGTAGCAATAAACCCCTCTGGGACCTGAGCTGGTCCAGTGGGAACGGTTTGGGCTGGAGCCCTCCCCCCCCCCCCCCCCCCCCCCCCCCCCCCCCCCCCCCCCNCAATCTCAATCTGGGGCTCCGCAGCTGGGGCTGCAGTATGAGCAACGAGCTGACTCCTGCCCCTGCCTCGGCCTTTGACGTGGCCTTGGGCTCTACCCCTAATAGGAGTAGGTGCTGCTGGAACACCGAATTATGGGTTAGCGGAAGAAGAAGCATGTGTTCTCGCTATGTGCGAGAGAGTAGAAGAGTTCAATCAATATTTCAGATACCAAGAATTGCACGACAAAGTAGAAATAAAAACTGAGTTTGTTCCTAACTTCATAGCCTCTAAGAGATAAGTACAGACGTCCCATACCGACCCCTCAGACTCTATCAAGCTTGTTCGTGAATTGTGAGACCTATGCAACCTAATGCTCTGATACCAACTTGTCACGACCCAAATTCTCAAACCACGGGATCGTGATGACGCCTAACACATTACTTGCTAGGAAAGCCGATGTTAGAAATTTACTAACCATTTCTTTTTAAAGTTACTTAAACATAATAGAACAATTCAAAATAAATACGAATCTAATACTTTCCACTAAATAACTTAATGAATACTAATAAAGATCAATAATTAAACCAAACCACAAACTAAATATATAACTATAAAACTACCCCAGGGTCTGGTGTAACAATTCACAAACTACTAAGAATACTACAAAATAATGGCTGAAAGAAGTATATATTTCTGTTTCCAATGAAATAAAATAGCGTCTATAAAGTAAAGAGAAGACTCCAGGAATCTGCGGATGCCAGCAGATATACCTCGCGTCTCCGAACGAAAACGTTCAGCTACTAAGATCTCCTAACTTTGGTCAATACCTGGATCTACACAAAAGAGTGCAGAGTGAAGTATCAGTACAATCGACCCCATGTACTGAGTAAGTACCGAGCCTAACCTTGATGAAGTAGTGATGTGGCTACGAAGGGCGTTAAAAATATAACTTGTGAATAATATATATAATAAAGCAAGAAAGAACTATTAATAATAAACTCGATAACCAGTAACTTGCAATAGTAAATAAAAACAACTCGGATAACTCTTTTCAGATATCAGTTATAATCAATTCCTCAAAAATTTCCAAGTTTCAATTTAAATCACAATAAAAAATCAGAGTATGAAAACCTTTTTAATAAAATCGGAGTTTTTCAAATCCTTATTTTTTAAAATCAATACAACATAAAATATTCACCCTTATCGCTCCTTGTTGCGGTACACAATCCGCTCCCACCTATCCACCCTTATTGCTCCTCCCTTAATATATCACCCTTATTTCTCCTGTTGCGGCGTGTAACCCGATCCCACCTGTCCACCCTTATCACTCCTTGTTATGGCGTTCAACCCGCTCCCACCAAACATATCATATCAGTTTATTTATAAAAACTCTCATAACTTAGGCCAAGCCTTTCACAACATTTTTATATCAACAATTGTAAACAGAAGCTGTAAAACTCATGAACTTCATCAATTATCATTTCATAACGAAGCCAATCGGAATTTATATACATATCGTAACACTGACATCTAGCTTAATCCTTATGTAACATAACAAACCCAGAGAACAACCAACACTTCTAAAATACTTGAAACAATACTTAACAATAAGTTAACGAACCCAAATGGACATATAAATATCAATGATCGTGAAAAAATTATGTCCGGAAGCAAATAATTGTAAAACGGGGAATGGACCATGTTCAACAATAACTTAGTGGTTCATAGATACTCATCACCTAACCTATACACCACACACATGCAAATTCACATAGTATTTAAGTGGGGATTCCTATTCCCTCAAGTCAAGGTTAAACCAAACACTTACCTCAAATTCGCAGGCCACTCACTGCTCAATTACCGCTTTTCCTTTCGAATTTGCCTCTAACCCGCTCGAATCTAATCATTCATTAATTTATTCTAAAGCAACTAACTTTACTGAAAATCATCATTTTCCTAAGTTTTCTCAAAAAAAATTAAAAACCGACCCTGGGCCCGCTTGGTCCAAACTCGGGGTTCGGACAAAATTCCATTTACGCATTCACCCCTGAACCCGAATATGCAATTAGTTTTGAAATCCGACCTCAGTTCGAGGTCAAAATCTCATTTTTTACAAAATTCCCTAATTCTACCCAAACCCTCAATTTTTATCATGAAAATTCTTGATTTTGAATTGAAAAGTGATGAAAAACATTGGGTAAGTCAAAGAGAAGAGTTCAGGATTGATTGCCAACACCTTGGGGATGAATTTGTGTGAATAAAATAGCCTCTATGTCTTTGTAGTTCAAAAATTGGTGAAAAATAGCTTCTGCCCATTTTAAAACTATGTTTTATATGACTGGGCACGCCTTCATCGCGTTCGCGATGGGCCTGCCGCGTTCGCGATGAGTCCGACCCAATGGCCTTCATGTTCGCATTGCATGGGCCACGTTCGTAGAGATTTAACTCCACAGGCCATCGCGTTCGCAACCAGGTAGTCGCGTTCGCGTAGAAGAAATGCAAATACCCACCCCAAGTTTCGCTTACACTGTGCGTTCGCGTGGCCTGGATGCATTCCCGAAGCTTTATCCCACCAGTACTCCACGTTCGCACAGAACAAGAATGGCCGCAGTGCACTTTACCCTACGTGTTCGCGAGTGAAGCAACGCGAACGCGAAGAACAATTCAATTGGGCACCAGTAACAACAAAAACACCAGTACCTTCTAAGTGCAAAACATCTCGTAGCCTATCCGAAACTCACTCGAGCCCTCGGGCTCTAAACCAAACATGCACGAAAGTCTTAAAACATCATAAGGACTTGCTTGTGCGATCAAATCATGAAAATAACATTTAAAACTATGGATTTATCCTCAAAACTCATCATTTTTCTCAAGAATACTCAACTTTCACTATTTCTCAACCGAATCACGTCAAATCAACTCCCATTCTTACCAAATTTCACAGATAGGATGTAAAAACCATAACAAACTTGTATCGAGCTCCGGAACAAAAAATACGGGCCCGATATCAACAGTTTCAAACATTAATTCATTTCTTTATTTCAATAAAAATCCAGCAAAATAATTTCTTTCAAAAATTGAATTCTAAGGCTACGGACCTCGGAATTCTGTTTCGGGCATACGCCCAAGTTCCATATTTTACTGCGGACCTTCCGGGATCATCCGAACACAGATCCGGGTCCGTTTACTAAAAATGTTGAACAAAGTCAACTAAAACCAAAATTATAAATTCCAAAAATTACTATTTCTCATATTTTCACATAAAAGTTTCCGGTTTCACGCGCGGACTGTGCATGCAAAGTAAGGTAAATGAAATTAATATTTTTAAGGCTAATGAGCCTAGAATGGAGTCTTAATTTATAAGATGACCCTTTGGGTCATCAAAAAAAATTTAGTTGACAATGTTGAATCGTCATTAATGACTTTGTTTGATCTCCTTGAACCTAGATCTTGGGATCTCCAGTCTTCTAGGTAGAGCTACCGCCATAATGACTTGTTCTCGGCCATAGTCCCATTCCCCTCGATGATTTCTCAACTACAACTCTAGTTAGGCCTTTTGTAAGTGGATCTGACACATTATCGCTTGATTTTACATAGTCAATCGTGATATATCCTCTAAAGAGTAATTGCCTAACGCTTTTATGTTTTCATCGTATATGTAGAGATTTATTGTTATACATAACTCTCCCAGCCCTTCAAATTGCCGATTGACTATCGCAATATATGCATATTGGTTCCAATGATTTGGGCCAAAATGGAATGTCTTCCAAGAAATTCCGGAGCCATTTGGCTTCTTCATCGACTTTATATAAGGCTATGAACTCAATCCCCATTGTAGAGCGGGAAATACAAGTTTGTTTGGATGACTTACAAGATACCGCTCCTCCACCAATAGTGAATACATATTCACTTGTGGACTTAGAATCAATTGAACCAATGATCCAATTTGCATTACAGTATCCCTCAATCACCGCAGGATATTTACTGTTATGCAAAACAATGTCCTGGGTATGTTCTAAATATCCCAAAACTCGTTTCATTTCCATCCAATGAGATTGACCTGTATTGCTCGTGTATCGACTCAATTTACTTATAGCACAAGCTATATCTAGTCGTGTACAATTCTTGATATACATTAAGCATCCCAACACACGAGCATAATCCAATTGTGATATGCTTTGGCTTTTGTTCTTTGCTAATGCAAGATTCACGTCAATTGGAGTCTTTGCAACTTTAAACCCTAAGTTCTTGAATTTTCAAGTGTTGTCTTAATATAATGAGATTGTGACAATGCTAGACCTTGAGGAGTCTTATGGACCTTAATCTCCAGAATTAAATCAGCAACTCCCAAGTCCTTCATATCAAACTTGCCAGTTAGCATATGCTTACTCGCATTTATGTTGGCAATGTCATTACTCATTATCAGCATATCATCCACATATAAGCAAACAATGACTGTGTAATTTGTAACATTTTTAATGTACACACATTTATCACATTCACTTATCTTAAAATCATTTGACAACATTGTTTGGTCAAATTCCGCATGCCATTGTTTGGGTGCTTATTTTAGTCCGTAAAGGGACTCAATAAGTCTACATACCTTATTTTCTTTACCTGGAACCACAAACTCTTCAGCCTGTTCCATGTAGATTTTTTCCTCCGAATCTCCATTTAAGAAGGCCACCTTAACGTCCATTTGATGAATTTAAAGACCATAAACTGCAGCTAATGCTACTAATGTTCGTATGGATGTAATTCTTGTAGATGGAGAGTATGTATCAAAATAGTCAAGACCTTCTCGTTGTATATACCCTTTGACCACAAGTCCTGCCTTATATCTATCAATTGTTCCATCATCTTTCATTTTCCTCTTAAAAATCCATTTAGAACCCAACGGTTTATTTCCAGGAGGAAGATCAACCAATTCCCATGTATGGTTGTTCAATATGGATTGCACCAATGGCTAAATATATCCCGAAATGCACGAACATCTTCAGAGTCAGCTCCTAACATCACCAGTAGCCTCGCTGCAAAATTTGCACCCAAAGTCCAGAATTGTAGTATGAGTACAACCCACCCCATGTACCCAGTAAGTATGTTGTCTAACCTCGTCGAAGTAGTGACGAGGATTTTTAGTTAAAAAATACTCACTGATTAAACATGTACCGTAAACTAGCAATAGAACTATACTACAATATAGGAGAAGAGATTACACCTAATGAATATGCAAAGGAATAACTGAGTACTAGAAGAGATCACAATATAATATTTTCCAATATCTCGTCCAATCTTTTCCTTAGTGTGAAAACCAATAGACCACGATAGTCACTCCATAGCTTTCATAGCGTGAGGAATGTACTCAGATATCAAGTCAATTGCACAATAACACCCTTCGTGCATTTATCTCATCCTCACCAAAAATGTGTATAACAGTACCAACCGGGTGGCAGCAATGTTGATAACAATAACGAAAAAGTAGGAAATACGCAAGTAGCAATAATGAATGAGGATATACATATGGGCAACAATAATAGACTAGAAGAAAGAAATAGGAGTAATGATAATAATTAAGAAAAATGATTGTAAACTTCAACTAACTAGCATGGTAAAGGACTAGATATAGACATAACAAATGGAAGGGAACACATGATCTTTACAAATTAACAAGTAGAGCAGGAATAACTAACATAATAGAAGGCTTGTACTAACGTGCAACAAAATAGAAACGACATGGATGTAATTATAACATCAGGAAGTATGCATGGTAGTTGCAAGTCAAGTAAGTAGAAGACATGTACAACACAATAACAATTGAGATAGGGGACAAGGTAAGGGAAATAATGACAAGTCACATAAGAAGCATAAGCACGACAAAAACGGCTCAATGTAAAGGCATGAACGTATACACGAGGAAAAGATATCATAACATAATGCATGTCCCTCATCCTCGGCTGAACGAAAACACCCATCATGCCATGAACTCGTGATAATATAAAAGCATGATAATATAAATGAAATGGCACGGCATCACCCTTCGTGCTTTTACTCTAAAATGAAATGGCACGGCATCACCCTTCATTCTTTACTCTCACATAACATGGCTTGGCATCACCCTTCGTGTTTTACACTCGAATGAAATGGCACGACATTACCCCTTCGTGCTTTACACTCACATAACATGGCACGACATCACCCTTCGTGCTTTACACTCTCCCTCACATGATAACATATATATAATGGCACGACATCATCCTTCATGCTTTACACTCTTCCTCACCAAGCATATTATATCAATGTCAAACAAGGTAGGAAACATAATTAAGGTCAAGGAGAGTGTTTAAATGAATATTTCAAATGAACCCCATTCACAACTTTCAAGCCAACAATAGTTCAATAAACCCTCAAGAACCTTATTTTTCAAGTATTTCAACAAATCTCAAGAATGATCTACAACAAGGGTATATAATCTATATCTGTAATGACCTGATCGCTCGTTCTGAGAGTTTAGCTCCGTTTCCCCTATTTCTACGTTATTATGTGACGTTCAACTCTTTTATGTTGTGTTGGGACGGTTGGCTCGGGTTCGGAGTGATTGTGGAGAGAAATGAGACACTTAGTCTCTTAAGTAGGCTTTACAGTTAGAAAAGTAACCCAAAAGTTGATTTATAGGTAAATGACCTTGGAATTTAGTTTTTATGGCTCGGATAGCTTCATTAAGTGATTTGGGACTTAGGAGTGTGTTCAGAATGTTTTTCGGGGTCGGAATGGAATTCTGAAAGTTGGAGCAGGTCCGTAGTGTCATTTGCGAGTTGTGTGCAAATTGAGGTCAATCGGACGTGATTTGATTGGTTTCGACATCAAATGTAGAAGTTTGAAGTTCTAAAGTTCATTAGGCTTGAATTGGGGTGCGATTCATGATTTTGATGTAGTTTGAGGTGATTTGAAGTTTCGAGCAGATTCGTGTTACATTATGGGACTGGTTTGTGTGACTAGACGGGGCCCCGGGTGTGTTTCGGGGTGGTTTCGGATCATTTTGGACTGTTTTACAATAGCTGATGCTGGTGTCTAGTGTTTTTATTCTCGTTCACGAGGATCCTCTCACGTTCGTGAAGAAGGATTTAGCTTCAAGGACTTTGTTCTTCGCGTTCACGAAGAAGAAAAATCTCTGTTCCGTATGTCTAACATTGGAGGGTCATATCTCACAATCTATAAGAAATTTGAAGATAATCTTAAAATGAAAGTAATTGACCTTTGTATCTAAGTTTCATAAAACTAAACTAATTAGTATTTGGATTTGTGTACAAAGAGTTATGGCTGTTATACGACAGACTGCCCGGGAAGATGAAGAAGAAATTTGTGTTGCACAGGGCTGACTATGGCAGTTTATATCTCAAAATCTATAAGGAATTGGAATATTAACAAAGCCTGACAGTTGTATTTATTGGTGTATAGTTTCCAAAACATTAAACAATTTATCATTTGGAGTTTTATACTAAACATTATAGCCATTATACTATACGATATCTGAGAATAGTTTGGAAATGGCTTTTGAGAGTTTTTGTTCAACGTGAACGCGATGGGTGGGCCGCGAATGCAAAGAAGGAATACCTGGGTAGAATTTAAAGTTAAAAAATGAAGGTTTTGAGTTCATACCACAAAATTTAATTGGGAGCTTGCTAGAAGGTGATTTTTGAAGAGGGATTCCGTCCTGGAGGGTTAGATCAGTACAATGGGTTTCAGAGGGTTCTTGATGGTCTCTACCATAGTTGAGATGTATATTTCCTAACTGGCGCATGGGGCATGTGGCGTATTGTATTTTTCTCCGGAATAAAGTCAAATGGGAAGTTCTTAGCTGATTGGGTACATAGTTTCTTGTGACTTGGAAGGGGTTATGAAGTTCTCATATTTACCATAGGATGGCATGGGTATGCAGTATGTCGTGTAGAGATTGAGATTTACATGTGTGAGGTCTCGATTCAGTTCTGGAAGGAAGGTCATAAATTCTTAGGCGTCATGGATAGTTCTAGATGACTAGGTAAATGGTATCACTAATTGGTGCGACTTGATGAGGGTATACATTTCAGAAAGGGCAATATGTTTTAGTTAATGGTGCTTCATTTGGTGTGGCGGTATTCTCCTTGTTGGTCGGCTGCGGGTATTCAAATTTTTCCTCGTAACACACATTGTTTGTAGGGTATCCCTCGTGGTATGATCGTGTATTGGGGAAGTATTAGACATTCGGGCAATGAATTTGAGATCAAATATGGTGACTTGTGTGCTCTGAGGGTTTGGACACTGGGAACTATAATGAGTAGATAATTTCATAGTTGTGGGCTGTGGAGACATAGCCCAGGGTTAGTTAGAGGTTAGTGTGTGTTGTAATTCAGTCGTTGTTAGGCTTATGTGTATTCTGGAATGAGTTATGAGTTACTCTTCCACGCTACGAGGAGTTATGATCCATTGGTTATATGCACATATGGTGCGGATTTATTTGGGATTTATAGCGGGACTTGAGCAGGTAAGTAATTAGGGATTGCGTGTTGAGACGTATTGGTTATGTTCTTTCGGGTTGTGTGGCATGGTATCATCCAATTTCCCCGTGGTTATGGCAATGCACTTGGAGTACTTTATGTCTAATTGCGCATGGTTATTAATTTTGAGCAAGGTGGCTTGAAGTATTTCATGTGGACCAGCGTTTGGATGGGATCACGCATTGTAGCGGAGTTATGTGTGAGGTATGATCCTTGGTGTCAGAATCATGGGTTTTGATTTTACGATGTGTGCCAGGCTCTTAGCATGGTGTTGTGATGGTAATTGTTAATGGCAAGATAGTCCTCTCCTGTGAGTCTTTTCTATGATTTGAGTTTGCGGGATGTTGCTATTGAGTGCACGAGTTGCACAGGTTATGGCTTATGATTGTATTGATGAGTCATGTCATCAGAGTGGTCGTGTTGGATTAGAAGATGTCATTGGGCCTAGAATTAATACTACCATAGTTGACTACAACATGGTTGGAAGGATGATATCGGAAGTTGGCTTAGAAATCTGCTATAGTTCCTGTAGGAGAAATGGGGAGATCCATGACTGGCTGATTGGATGAATGGTTGCTAGTTTCTACGTGTTTCTTTCATCATCGGCAGTATATGAAAGTGTTAGAGCGAGGCATTGCCTGATAAGAGGTTATGTACCAGTATTGGGTTATTTTGAGCAGCTATCTTGATTAGTAGTTATCGCTATGAGTGTTTGAGTTATGCGGTATATTATGTGATTACATCTTGGGTTACAGATATGGCTGGATACAGCGTGTTCAGACTTATTCAGTTTATAGTTGTGGAATTTTGATCATGTAAATTATTTCAGCAGTGGAAATTTGGTTCTAAGGTTTATGGGTTAGGTTGGATTTCGAAATTTAACTGTGTTGTGCTATTGGACCTATATGGGATAGAGTGACGTGGGATCACCCCCGGTATGTGCATGGTAAGTTACACGGCAATTTTGGTGTTTTTTGGAACAACTCTAGGCACGTTCGAGGACGAACATATGTTTAAGTAGGGGAGAATGTAATGACCCGATCAGTCGTTCCGAGATGTTAGCCCTGTTTCCCCTATTTCTGCATTATTATGTGTTGTTTAGATTTTTTATGTTGTGTTGGGACGCTTGGCTGGGGTTCGGAGTGATTGTGCAGAGAAATGAGACACTTAGTCTCTTAAGTAGGCTTTATAGCTGGAAAATTCAACCGGAAGTTGAGTTATAGGTAAATGACCTCGGAATGTGGTTTTTATGGCTCGAATAGCTTCATTAAGTGATTTGGGACTTAGGAGTGTGTTCGGAATGTTCTTCGGAGGTCCTGAGTAGAATTAGGCTTGAATTGGCGAAATTGATTTTTTGGCGCTTTCCGATCGACAATGGAAAATTAGCTACCGGGGTGGAAATGTAATTCCGAAAGTTGGAGCAGATCTGTAGTGTCTTTTGCGACTTGTGTGAAAAATTGAGGTCAATCTGACGTGATTTGATAGGTTTCGATCTCAAATGTAGAAGTTTGAAGTTCTAAAGTTCATTAGGCTTGAATTGGGGTGCAATTCATGATTTCGATGTGGTTTGAGGTGATTTGAGACTTCGAGCAGGTTCGTGTTATGTTATGGGACTGGTTTGTGTGATTCGACGGGGCCCCGGGGGCCTTGGGTGTGTTTCAGGGTGGTTTCAAATCATTTCAGGCTGTTTTGCAATAGCTGATACTGGTGGCTGGTGTTGTTCTTCACGTTCGTGAAGAAGGACTTAGCTTCAGGGACATTGTTCTTCACGTTCGCGAAGAGATCCTCGCGTTCGCAAAGAAGAAAAATCCATGTTACGCATGTCTAACATTGTAGGCTCATATCTCACAATCTATAAGGAATTTGAAGATAAACTTAAAACAAAAGTTGTAGCGCTTTGTGTCTAATTTTTTGAAAAGTAAACTATTTAGCATTTGGATTTAAAATGAGTTATGTCTGGTATACTTTAGACTGTCCAGGAAGATGAAGAAGAAATTTGTGTTGCACAGAGCTGACTTTGGCAGCTTATATCTCAAAATCTATAAGGAAATGGAAAATTAACAAAATGTGACAGTTGTAGATCTTGGTGTCTAGTTTCCAAATATTAAACTATTTGTCATTGGAGTTATTTACTAAAACTTATGGCCATTATACTACAGGCTGTCTGAGAAGAGTTTGGAAAGGGCTTTTGAGAGTTTTTGTTCAACGCGAACGCGATTGGTGAGCCGCGAACACGAAGAAGGAATACCTGGACAAAATTTAAAGTTCTAAAATGAGGGTTTTGAGTTCATATCACAAAATTTAATTGGGAGCTCACTAGAAGGTGAATTTTTTAAGAGATTATTGCGTGGGTGTTTGGTGTAAGTGATTCTTACCTAGTTTTGGTTAATTCCCATGATTATGCCTTTAATTTCATAATTTAATTTGTGATTTGAGGTGGAAATTGGGTGAAAAGTGGAAGAAAGTTTGGGAAATTCTTTTGGGGATTCGAGGTCAGATTTAGATGAATTTGATATGGGTAGACTCGTGAGTGAATAAGGATTCTAGTTTTGTGATTTTATCGAATTCCGAGACGTGGGCCCGGGGGCCGGGTTTGGCCAATTTCGGGATTTCTGATGTAATTTGACAATTTTGATGGGGGCTTCGTTCCTTTAGCATACATTAATGATATAATACTGATTTTTGTTAGATTCAGGGTGATTTGTGGCCGAGTCGAGCGGCGAGGGCATTGTGGAGTATAATTTTGGCTTGATTGAGGTAAGTAACGCTTCCAAACTTGGTTCTGAGGGTTCGAAACCCTGAACTACTTGTTGTGTGATTAGAATTGGTGACGCACATGCCAAGTGACGGGCGTGCGAGCGTGCGGGCGTGCACCGTGAGACTTGTGACCTGGTCCATTCCATGGCACCGTTTAGTGATTCTTCCCTGATGATATATGTTCTTCTATTAATGTGATTAATGAAAACATGCTAGAAATCATGCAAGATATTATGTTACGGATTCACGCCGATAATGTTGAGACCCGAGTGGCCAATTATTTCTGTCATCTCATGTGTTTCATTGATATTATATACTCAGTCCTGTTGTAGCATATCATATCATGTCTCAGTCTCGGTAATTGTTGATTTTGCACATTATATCATTGATTCGGGCTAGTTCATGCATTGTGAGCCCATGTGAGCGAGATTGGAGAGTGATGACTGAGTGAGGCCGAGAGCCTAACATTAAGTGACAGTTATGGGATCGGTCTGCACGCCGCAACATGTTATATTGATTATGCCTGGATTTGGCTTGTGATAGCGCTTGGGCTGTAGGAGCCCACCCGGAGTCTGTAACACACCCCTAGTGAGCCAGTGATATTCGAGGGATGGATTTTCCCTGGGCATGGATCTTGTCTGAAGTGTTTATATATGGAGATGGATCTTCTCCATGAGGCTAGATTGGCCTATTTCATTGGTACTGAGCGACCTATATCAGTGATGTGTATTCGTGTTCTAGGATGGATCTTCCCTGGGTTGTTGGACCACATACGGTACCGAGTGGTTGTGAGGTGTATCATTATCTGGAGATGGATCTTCTCCATAGAGCTGGATCGACCTTCCTCAGTACTGAGTGACTTCTATTTGATGTGTATATATTCTGGGATGGATATTCCCTGGGCCATGCGAGCCATATACGGTACTGAGTGGACGAGTATTTGAGAGTGGGAGCACATTGTACATTTCACACTGTTGATGCATTGTCATGTAGAGTACATTGAGTTATATATGTTTAAATGTTCAAAACTGTACTTGTCTTATCACCTTAAGCTGTCGCGTTAACTGAAAGCATGCCTAAATTTATGTACCTTGGTTCTGTTGTAAATGTGGAGGTTTAGTCCGTCACTACTTCTCAGCCCACATTTTAGGCTTGTTACTTATTGATTTGGTGTACTCACGTTACCCCCTACACCTTGTGTGCATATTCAGGTATACCAGGTCACGACAGTGACAACTGATATTTGTTGTGGTTCATCTTCGGAGAGAGCGAGCTAGCTGCTTGGCGATCACAGACGTGCCTTTCTCCTTCCCTACCTTCCTTGTGCATTTTTGTTAGTTATTCCTCTAACAATTGTTGTCTTGATGTATTTTGGGTATAGTTGTAATGTGGCTCATGACTTAGTGACACCAGATTTTGGGTTTGATTTTATCTTCATTTCGATTTTTCCTCTGATGAAAAAAGGTAATATTTGAATATTGTTATGATCGAAATCGAATTGGTTAAGAGTGTAGGGTTGCCTAGTTCCATAATAGGTGCCAACACGACCGGGTTGGTTTGGGGTCGTGACAATATCTCAAGAGTATCGGCTGTAGCAATATATTAATGTTTAAGCATAATGATGACCGAATTAGACACATCAATATTTTCTCAGAATTCCGCCAAATTTTTTTCAAGTTATAATAAACTAAATCTTGGTTTCTAACATTTAATTCTATATTCTTAGTATTTATGAGTCAAGTTAGACATGAAGCAAGATTGCCACGTAATTCTACAAGGCACAATTCATTGCTTGATCTACCCCCGAGCATGATTGACCCCGGCACATAGAAAACAATGTCAAATAGTAGGAAAAATTCCGTCAACAAAGTTAGGCAAGTCACTTACCTCAATTCGGCTAACTCAATATTTAATTTAGCTTTTTCCTTTACAAATTCACCTCTGCTCGGCTCAATCCAACCAAAGACGACTTAAATACATCACACAATGCAAGGGAAAATAATTTGAGTTAATAAAGTTGTGATCTTTATACAATTTCTAAAAAGTCAACAAAAGTCAACCTCCAGGCCCATCTGGTCAAAACCCTGGTCCAAGGGTAGGTCTTGGCTACCCATTTCCCCACAAGTTCATATACGTGTTTTGTTTCCAAATTCGAGTCCTATTTGACTCTTAAATCCCAAATTTTCAGTTTTTTCAAAACTTAGACAAAATCCCCAAACTTTTCCCTAGATCTCATGAATTTGATGTTAAATCTAATGTATAATCATGATTTATAATTGAAAATTGATTAGAGGTACTTACCCAATGGTTTGGTATGAAAATTTCTCCACAAAATGGCTTCCCATCGAAGCTAGCGTTCAAAATATAAAAAATGAAGCTAAGTCTCAGAATTACCTAGCTATATGCAGGCTGTAGATGTTGCATTTGCGACATGCGAACCCCGCAAAAGCGAACAATTTGTCGCTAAAGTGAACCAGAAGACTTCCTGTTGAGGTCGCATTTGCGACCCAAATCTTCGCAAATGCGGAAACAATTATCTTGAAAAAGCTACAGGGATCCTCGCAAAAGTGAACAGCCACACTTCGCAAATGCGAGAGGTTTCTTTGCAAATGTGAATCATCCCTAGCATCCCAATTTCGCAAATGCGATGGACGCTTCGCAATTGCGATTCGCAAATGCGATAAAACCAGTACCAGCACTCAAAACAATTATGAAAATTATTCCGAAACTAATCTGAAACTCATCCGAGCCCCCGAGGCTACAAACCAAACACCTACACCAGTCCAAGAACACAACATGAACTCGCTCACGCGATCAAAACATCAAAATAGCCTCTAAAAGCACGAATCGCACGTCAAAATGCATGAAGATCATAATAAAATTCAAGAACTTCTAGAATCGAAACCAAGCGTCCGAACCATATCAATTCAACTCTGAATGACGTCAAATTTTGCGGGCAAGCTCCATATGACGAAATGGACCTACTTGAGGCTTCAAATCACGCATAACAACCTCGAAACGATGAATCACACCTCAAATCAAAATCAATGAACTTTGAACTTTCAACTTCTAAAACTCACGCCAAAACATATCAAATCAACCCCGATGACGAACTTGGCGCACAATTCCCAAACAACATAACGAATCCAATCCCGAAACTACTATCCAAATCTGATATCCTCAAAATAAACTTCCAGTCAAACTTATGAACTTTCCAAACCTCCAAATTTTCAACTTTCTCCAATTAGTGCCAAATCCTTCTAAAAAAATCCAAATGCAAATTCGGGCATACGCCCAAGTCCAAAATCACTTTCCGGACCTAACAGAATCATCAAAACTCCAACCTGAGGTCAAATGAAAAAATGTCAAACTTGATCAACTCTTCCAACTTAAAGCTTCAATCTTGAAGTTCATTTCTCCAAATCGATTCCGAATAAGTTGAAAACCAAAACCGATGAATCATACAAGTCATAATACATCATGCGAAGATACACATGCCTTCAAACTACTCAAAACGACTGGTCGAGTCGTTACATGACAAAACACTCTAGACATTTTTACTATTTAAAGGGTGATGAAGTATGAAAACATGAAAGATAGTCAGAGTATAGATTTATAAACTATTCTACATCATCATAAAAGAACTAAGCAAAGACAAAAGAAAATATAAATCACACGACTGGAAAGGTATTCACCAAGTCGGGACTCAAGAATAAAGTCTATAGGAGATTAAATATTCAAAAAGATAAATCTAAATCATATGAAAGGAAACATATTGAATACATTATAGTTTGCTGATCATAATCGCTAGAATACTTTGTATATTGCTAGTCAATATGCTAAAAATAATTTAGTTTCAGTAGGAGTAGCATAATAAATTTGAGAATTAGGATTAAAAGTTTAATTACTTGTTGGCTTGTAAACGTTTTTATAATTCAAAGGCCCAAGGAAAATTTTAATGCTTTATTATTTTTAAATTTAATATATAAATATATTCTTAACATATATAAAAATTAATTCGGTACGGTTCGGTATTATCTCAGTTTATTTTCATAAAATAAAAAACCTACCCGAATTATTAGTACGGTTACTGATTTTTTTTATAAAAACCTATGGTTTTATTAATAGAAATTTAAAAATCGGTTTAGTGCGGTACGATTTGATCGGTTTAGTCAATTTTTAAATATCAATTGACACCCCTAAGTATATGTATCCCACTCCCCACATAACAATGGTTGACTACACTGTTGACCCAAGAATTTCGTGGATAATGTTCAAAATTTAATATATATATTAGGATAATTCATACGATTAAGATTGTTCACTGTGCGATTATGTGGCTGACTGCCCTTCATCATTCATGCACTATAACATTCACTTCCTTAGTTTCAGCTTAGGTAACTTTGTTTTCTTCTTAGTAAATTATAAAAAAAGATGACCTTTTTTTAAAAATAAAAATAATTTAATTTAAACTTTTCATTTTATAAGTTATTATGGTCACATAAACGTTATGATATTTTTAACATTATAAATTTTAAACTTAGTGTACAGTCAAATAGGATCACATGGAATAAGACGGAAGAAGTACGGGTCAACATCTCTTTTGGACCAATAGGAATAATAATCTTTTCAACAATACCACTAATAAACCGGCGCTCCATCATGCTTTCAATCAAGCAGTCGAATACAAGCTCCTCACTGAAAAGGATTCTACAATTCACACTATTAAATCGATTAAACCGCCTACGAGCCATATTAAGCTTAATGTTGATGGTTCGTTTAAGGAAGTCACATCTCTCTGTGGTTTTGGTGTCATTTTTAGAGATAATAGGGGTCAATGGATAGTAGGATTCCATGGAACCCTACCAGGCTTATTCCCCCTCCATGCAGAACTGATGGCCTTAAAAATAGGCCTTCGAATAGCCAAAGAGCAAGGCCTAACCAAACTTAGAAGTGGAAATTGACTCAACGGATGGCATTACTTGTTTGGATAATGAAATCACTATTTTTAACAACATTATTCATGAGTGCAGGTCATTAATGATCAGGTGAAGGTTCAGGAAATCCACCACATCTTCAGGAAAGCCAACAAACTGCTACACATGATGGCTAGGAGAGCACTGTGCGACAACAATGACAGGGATCTTAATATTCTCTATGACTCCCCTCATTTTGCAACTGATGTTTTAAGCTCAGATTGTATGGGATGTACTTATCTTGTTAAAAATGTTACGAAAGATGTTTGCTCTAGACTGGCTTATTTTGGAAACAAAAATGTTCTTCGTGACATTATATGTAATAGCCAAGTAGAAAATGCTCCCTTGGGTAATCTCTCTGGTATATATATATATATATATATAAGATCCCTGTTCTCAAAAAAAAAAAAGTAGGATCACATAAAATAAGACGGAAGGAGTACCTTACACAACAAGTGACATCTCTTTTGACTGCTATTGTGCTACATATAGTGGTGAACCACCCATCATGTTTCGTACTTTGTCAACATTTCTGCAGTGTTAAAACTTGAATTTGGTAAAGCAATTCACTGATATTTAATTAAGTGAAAAGCTCAGAG
>MDKI01190780.1:0-85136 GCA_005239505.1 Nicotiana paniculata
AAAATTAATATTTACAGCAAAATAGTATAGAATTTGGATGTGGTCAAAAATTAGTTGTTCACAAGTCCAAGATAATCTGCAAGTCAGCTTTACTCCTTTGGCAAGTATCATACTTCTGCACAAAGGTTTTCACATCATTCCATATTTCCTTCTAATAGAAAAGTGTCATTATTCTCTTTAGTGTTGCTTCAATACCATAATGTCATCCTTCTAGTGTGGAATGCCACGGAGTGATAATATCTTTCCTCAATTGTTGATCCTTGGCTACTACTAACTTTCTTTTCCTTCTCAGTTGGTTATTATACCAAGTGAAATGAGGGTGAGTTGTCGGATTTTCTTGTATCTGTTCAATGAGAGCCTTCAAGTCAGGGTCTACATCCCAACTTAGCGTTATGGTTTACATCAAGTCTGAACTTGTAGTAGAAATCACCAGAGCAAATAGTTGAGCCCCAGGTACTCTTGAAAGAGCATATCCTACTTTGTTAGTGCTTCCTTTCCTATATTCTCTGACATAGTCAAATGGCATCAGTTTTGTCAGCTACATTAGTTGAGATTTTCTGTGTAACTTGTGCTCCATTAAGAACTTTAGGCTTTTTGGTCAGTTCTGATGGCAAACTTCTGACCAAGTAAGTACTGTGACCATTTGGTTACAACATGAACTACAACTAATAATTCTCTGTCATAGACTGAGAGAGTTGCATGTCTAGGTGAAAGTGCTTTACTGATGAAGGCTATGAGATGTCCTTGTTGCATAAGAATAGCCCCTATTCCATATCCACTTGCATCTGTCTCTAGAATAAAAGTTTTACTGATATTTGGCAAGGCTAGGACAAGAGTTAAAGCTTCCTTCAGCTGATCAAAAGCAACAGATGTTGTAGGTGATCACTTGAATCCATCTTTTTTCAGAAGATTTGTTAAGGTTTGAATATGATGCCAAATCCATGTATGAATCTTCTATAATAACCAGCTAGACCAAGGAATTCCCTTAATTGTTTAATAGTAGTAGGAGTAGGTCAGGTTCTTACAACTTCAACCTTTTGAGAATCGGTTGATACTCCTATTGATACCCAATTTTGCCCTCATATTTTTATAAATGGCATATATGCTTTAAATATAATTCATGCACCATACCAATTTACAAAGAGTCATACAAGTATTTTCTATAATTTTTCATAATTTTTAAAGCTTTATAATTATTTTTTCTTGCATATTTATTAATTACCCTTCATAATTATTTTTTGATGACTTAATCATTGAAATTTATTATTTACACCCACATACATGTTTTAAAATATTTTTAATTCATTTCATATAATTATATTTGTATTTTTGAGCTATTTACATAATTTTTCCATAATAGCCTACATTCTACAAATAATTGCGTTTATCATGTTATTTATGCCAAAGTAGCATTTTATATTTTCATAATGTTGAGTTATATATTTTCAAATATTTTTATAGCATATATATTATTTTTTACCATTTATTGGACATTTTAATAATTTATTTTTATTAATTTTAAAGGGTTTCAAGAGCTAGCCCAAAACATGCCAATTTTTTGGATCAAATTTGGTCCAAACCATTAGCCCAACCACACAACCCTTTACATGACCCGGTCGTGACCCGTCAAATAACCCGCATTGTTTCCTCTTTGATCATGGACATTGATCTTAAATGATCAACGACCTATAATAAACCCTTCCCTTCTCCTTATATCCCCATAACCCAAACCCTAACGCCATTTTCAACTACCAGCCACCCTTAAACAACTCAACCCCTTTCCTCTTATGAGAAACCCTAGTAGCCACTCCTGATTTCTCTCCGATTCTAACCTAAAAATAGAATCAATCCGTGATTCACTTACCTATTTTGTTATACTTTGCTATTGTATGCGTGTTTATGGTGATACTTAGTTCTTGCCCTATTTTTGGCAAGAAATACCTTTCAAGTGAAGGCCTAATTGACTCCGATTTTGTGAAGATATGGACGATATTTCGTTGATATGCACTCTACAATGGATGATTCTTGCATTATCGGTCCAATTTATTGCCGTTGGACCCAACTAGGGTTTGAAATTTCTGTCATCTCTTTTACCTGCTCTGTTACTGATTGCATGTGATCTTTTCCTTTCTTATTTACGTTTATTTGATTATTTTCCTTGTTTTTTCATCCTAATATGTCACTATATAAACCCCTCCCCAATTTCCCCTTTACATAGATGATAATCGCTAAAAACTACTGCGGCATTTCTTATTCTTGCCTTGCACAATTCTGAAACTTAAACTTTTGGCCGGCTGAAAGCCAAGGCCACCGAAATTCGATTATTCAACCTTTCTTTGTGCGAGCACTGCCCGGGGTTCATCCGAAACCCTTAGGCCGAAACTCTTAGGACTCTAACGCACTAAGATTTTGGGGTTCTACTGTTCGTTTTGCTACTGACATTCAAGACATTGCTGAAATTGCTCTTTGTTTACTCACTTATCAATTAGTAACTGGTAAGTACCTATGACATTGTAATTTCATTCTCTTTTCGTTTGAGTTCCTGTTTTGCATATCTATGTCTCTGGGATTTTTTAATGAACCAACATGCTATTGTATTCTCTGGAGCTCTTATTGAGGCTCTACCCTTCCAGTAATCGAATTTGCTTATTTATTGCCTTGATTATGTTTTCTTAAAGCCTGTTTATTCTAATGTTCTGCTTATTCTGGGTTTAGCTTCTTGCCTTGTTCTGTACTCTTGTGAAGAGTCGAATCATGCCCAGAACCTGCTCTAATTTTTTTTGAATCATTCATGTGCAACTTAATATTATATAGTTAACTCCTGATAATGTTATTAGCTTAAGCATACTTTCCTTTCTACTTGTGGATTAATGTGTGTCCCCTGCCTTGTCCTGTACCTTTGTGATAAATCCATGCATGTGTTTTAGACTGGTTAAGTCGTTCCTGTCCAACCTGGTGAATTCCTGATGTTATACTAGTTAGCTAAAGCCTTTCTTCATGCCAGTTATGTAACTCTTGATTTTCAACACTATCTGGGACCCTAGGAAACCTCATAACCAGTCTCTCCTCTCCTGTATGACCAACTAGTAACAATTTCAATACTAGCCTATCTTAATTCTGAAGATTGACATGCTTCTCGTATTACGATTAGTATTCAGCTTGCTAAGATTTCTCTGTTCCATTAAGTAGTCACTTGATCATGAGTTTTGCTCTGTTAAGTTGTTCTTCGTTGGTTTTCTATGATGAACATTCTATGTTTTGGCTGTACTTTTTTTGCATCTTGCCTCCTTATATAAACTCTTTAGAATGACTCTTTAGATTGACATGCTTCTCGTTTTATATAAGGTTCCCTAGATTGACTCTGAATCATGCCTCCTTATAAAAACTCTTTAGAATGGTTTACTATCCTATGTTGTCAAATACATCACTCTCATACCTGTCACTGGAACTATGAGCATTACTTTGCCTTATATGTGTCTTGAATGCCTTCCAAATTAGTATGATTCTGTTTATATACCTCGACTAGAGTTGCTGCTTGTTTCACTTTTAAGAACCGAGTGTTTAAGTTGTTCAATTAATTTTTTGAGTCGTTTGTTACTCGTTTGGTCAAGTTTGGCATCCATTTGGGTAAGTAAATTATTTGTTGGGACTGGAAGGAGGCCATATGTGTTGTTGGACTTGGTCACAGGATTCATGGGCACTCTAGTTGTTTTCTTGTGAGAAGGTTTGGGTCTGCTATTGAAGCCCTGGGATATGCTCGGGTTACTTTGTATTGGGCCTGTGATTGCCTTAGCGGGCTTGTACTTGTTTAGTCTATAGTTTGTCATCTTTAAGTATGTATTATTTCATTCTGGGCCTGTAATGATTTGTAAACTGAATGATGGAGAGATTAATAAAAGGCGACTGGGGTATTCTAATGCTTGCATAAAAGGGTAGAAAACATGCCTATAGGGTCTTTGTTCTATTTGTTATTTCGTTCAGCATGCGTTATGTGTATTTAGTGTGTTACACACCAATAGAAATCATTCCTATAAGAATGACGCACACACTTCACTTAACTTGTCAAACATGTTATTGCTACACTTGTTTCCATGTGCACTAATAAACGCTTTAGATAACATGCCTATAGGATACAATAATACATGTTTGCTAATGTCCATCTAGATACCATGTCTATAGGGTTTCAATTAATAAATCAATCAACTGTTTCTATTGCTCTTAGCACGTTGCTCCTTCAGATATCATGACTAATCAGTTACTTTGTTATTTCATCGCATCGCCACTTAGACAACACACCTATAGGGATAAAGTATATAAAATCAATTTCAGTTGTTAACTACTAGAAACCTTGCCTATAAGACATTGTCACCTACTTAAAAAACATGTATGTAAAATCAACATTGGTAATTCAGAGTTCTGGAATCGTTTCGCTGCCTCATTATGCAGATAACTAGAGATCATGCCTATAGGTTTATAATGCCTTTATCTACAAAATCCATTAGCCTAAAAGTTTCCATACACTGCTGGAAATCAGAATCGCCTAGAAATTATGCTTATTAGAATAAACGACTATAATGCATCTTAATCCTGAAAACATTCCATTGCTGAATATGCTGGCGTGCATTTGTGTGGAGGCTAACTTGCGCCTCTAATTGTCTTTATGTGATGTCTTGATTGTATTGAATTCCACTAAGTTTTATCATTTTGAGAAACCAAGGGGAAGTCTATAACCACCCAAATAGAGGCCCAAAGCCTCCTGGACCATAGGTATGTGACGGGCAGTGCAAGCATAGAGACCAATTTAGCATTGAATTAGAGCACCTTTAAGTAAACAACTTCAACATAGTAATCAAGTAGCAGGAGATGATAGTCTTAGCTCCCTGAATAATATGATAAACTCCTACCTAAAGGAATTCGAAGTATTATTTATGTTGCACGGGGTGATCCTTTAGGCTAAAAACTTAGGATCCCCCCTTCCCTTACTTTCAACTTCCGTATCCTTCTTTACGTGCTCTCCTAGTTTAATCATATAATCCACATAGTTTAAAATTCAGCCCGGACCCACAATTGTGGACCTCGAATAGTGCCTAATACCTTCTAGGGAGAAAACATCGTTCATTACCAAGTACGACACGTTCTACTATAACGTAATGCCACCCAGACTGAAAACCGCCGGTGCTACTTATCAGCGCTTGGTGAACCGGATGTTTGAGGATAAAATAGGAAAATTGATGGAGGTTTATATTTACGACATGTTGGTTAAGTCTATGCGAGTAGAGTACCATTTAAAACATTTGCAGGAAACTTTCAGCACTTTGAAGAAGTTTAATATGAAGCTGAAGACGGAGAAGTGTACATTCGAAGTCAGATCAGGTAAGTTCCTTAGGTTCACGGTATCTAACCTAGGAATCGAGATCAACCTCGACAAAATCAAAGCCATCGAAGATATCACAGTCGTGGATAACGTAAAAGTCGTGCAACTATTAACTGGACGAGTAGCTGCCCTGGGGCAGTTCATATCGAGGTTGTCGGATAAGAGTCACCCGCTACTCAAAAATAAGAACAACTTTTCATGGACCCCAGAGTGTCAACAGGTGTTGGAAGAGCACAAACGATATTTATCAAGCCCGCATTGATTCATACACCAAAAACAGATGATCAACTATACCTGTACTTGGTAGTATCATAAATAGCAGTAAGTGGAGTCCTGGTTTGAGAATAGCAAGGTACTCAATTTCAAATTTACTACGTTAGCAGGACCCTAGGGGAAGCCGAGACTAGATACCCTCACCTAGAAAAACTGGCGCTCGCTTTGCTAAGTGCCTCTAGGAAACCAAAACCTTATTTTCAGTGTCATCCCATATGTGTTATAACAACTTACCCATTTTGTATATTATGCACAAATCAAAACTCTCGGGATGATTGGACAAATGGTCCGTTGAAATCAGTGGGTACGATATTGAATATCGACCTCGAACAACCATCAAATCTCAAATTTTGGTAGATTTTGTGGCCGACTTTCTGCCGTCCCTAATACCTCAGAACGTAGTCGTATCTCCTGGTCCCAGACATATTGCCAGCAGACTATAAAAAATTCTCCTGAATAAGGTTCCATCCTCAGACAAACAAAATCGGGCTGCCTTCGTACGGAGGGCCCTCGATTTTATTGAATCCGAGGGCAATTTGTCGGTTTTTAGATATTCTACGCATTTGTTTATCCAATCCCAAGTCATGCTTGTAGAGTTTATGTTGGCATGACCTTCTTCTACCACCGATCTCATGAGTTGCACCTCTGCTCCCGAATTAAGCTTTTTGTCTTCGATCGATGACCTTAGGTTAGCTAGGACATCAGACTCACTATTTTGATCTCGGGGGACGTGTTGTATGGTCCATTCCTTGAACCAGTGTAATGCTACCTGTAACTTATCTAGGTACCTTCACATTCATTCTTCTCTGACCCCGAAAGTTCCATTAAGTTGATTTACCACAAGAAGGGAGTCGCACTTAGCTTCGATCACCTCAACTCCCAAGCTTTTGGCTAGCTTGAGAACTGCAATCATGGCCTCATATTCGGCCTCGTTGTTAGTCAATTTTACAGTTCTCATAGATTGTCTAACTACATTTCCTGTTGGTGTCTTTAAAATAATGCCGAGTCCGGACCCCTTCGCGTTCGAGGCACCCGGTAAGGCCCAATTTATTTTGTTTATGACTGACTATTTTTCTAAGTGGGTGAAAGCTCATACAAAAAGGTTAGGGAGAAGGAGGCCATCGATTTCATTTGGGACCATATATTATGTCGGTTCAGAATGCCGACAAAGATGGTGTTTGATAAGGAGAAACAGTTCGTCGGTAGAAAAGTGACCAAATATCGCGAAGATCACAATATCAAAAGGATACTATCAACACCCTACCACCCTAGTGGGAACGAACAAGCCGAATCAGCTGACAAAACCATACTCCAGAACCATAAAAAAGGTTGACCGATGGCCAAGAAAAATGGAAGGATCTCTTGCCCGAAGTTCTTTGGGCATATCGTACGACCTCGAGGTCCAGTAACGGGGCCAGTCCGTTCTCATTGGTTTATGGAGTCTAAGTTTTGATACCAGTCGAGGTTAGAGACCCAACATCAGATTCCGATATGCAACAAAGGAATCAAATAAGGAGGCCATCACTACGGGCCTGAAGCTATTAGATGAAAAGCGTGAGGCCGCCCTTGTTCGGTTGGCTGCCCAAAAGCAGTGGATCGAGAGATATTACAACAGGACGACCAATCTTCGGTACTTTAACATCAGGGATTTACTGCTAAGGAAGGTCTCATTGAACACCAGAAACCCGAACGAGGGAGTGTTGGGGCCGAATTGGAAGGGCCATATCATATTATTTAAATCACCGGAAAAAGGATCCTACAAGCTCGGGACGATGAATGGAGAATAGCTACCGAGCAATTGGAATGTAACTCACCTAAAAAGACCTTACTACGACCCCATTCGTTTTCATTTGTTTATATCTCGGACTAACTCTTGCAGGTAATCGACGAGAAAATGTACGAAATGTTAGGTCTGAAAGCACGAGTTGTACTCTTTTTCCACTGAACCGTTTTTGTCCCAAATGGGGTTTTCAGCAAGGTTTTCAACGAGGCAACAAGTAAATCATGCTAACCTAGAATCGAAGGCAAGAAACAAACCGGTAACAATAAAACAAAACAGTATTCGAGGTCTTACTTCGATAAACCTCCAACACTGGGGGCATTACCCTCCGATATCAACTTTAGCATGGAAAGAGATTTCGGAATTCAAGGGTCTCGATCGATATGATTCAATGTAAGGTCCAAACGGTCAAATAAACTGTGCCTACATAGAATGCTCGAGCCCTGTCGCAAAGCATGTACACATATATCCTTATTATGCACAAGAATAAGAGAAGTCTCTTCCTTGCAGTCATTTGTATTTTAATTTCTTCTTTACATTTCTTAAAGAATTTCCTACTTCCGATATGCTAAAGGTAACGAGCCCAAGGGCTATTTTTAACCGGAGTTCGAATGATCACTCTCTCACTCGAGAACTGCCGCCTGATAACAAACTTGGACGACCCAAGCTACTAAGACCTCGGAGGCATAAGACCTATTAGTTAACCCCCAAATTTTAAAGGCGACGGCCACCCTCTCTCAGGAACTGTTATCTTGGGCAAGACCGGATAACTCGGGAAAGCAAGTCCAATGGGCGGCTCCCAAACTAAAAGGCTACAACCACTTTAACACTTCGCGGAGACGTCCGAGACCTGTAACATTAATTAGGCCTTCAAAAAAGAAATTTTTCATTACCGGTTCTAAAGCCTACCCTCACCAAGCTATAAGCCTAAACTATTTTGGGAAAAGAATTCGGCAATACCGAATCCCTGTAATGCCTTAACACAAAGTAATATTAAAGGCAAGGTTTGTTCGAACCTTCGAACATAGCCTAGTTATTTCATGCTAAGGCATTTCGATCTTTTTGCGAACACAAATGATAAATCAAAGGAAAAATCTGAAAGCTGAAAGGGAAAGAAAGCCTTGCATATATTTACCAAAAAATCTTTTTATAAGGGCCAAATGACCCCAATACGAAAATTTACAATAGCCAAAATGGCCAAGACAAAAAGAAAAAAGATCCTAAATTGCCTAATCTTCATCGGGGGCAACATCACCGCCTACGGGGTCTTCACCACCATCAGACTCACCCGACTCCTCAGACCCCTCAGAATCCTTCTCGGGATAAGCTAGCTTCAAGGCACTGGCTTCACATATGTTGGCATTCTCGATTTGAGCCAGTATGTCAAAGTCCTGAGAATGGCCTCCCTCGAGGGCCTCCCTTCGAGATTGCCACCTCGCATGCTTCACCATTTTTTTGGCTTGCTCCTGCATTGCCTCGACATCAGCCTTGAACTGGGCCACTTTATCATCCGCCTCGGTCTTGGCCACGACCACCTATGACTTGGCCGTCTTGAACTCCTTGGCTGGATTCTCTTGACCAGAAATAGCCAAGTTTAGTTGGATTGGAGCTCCTCGATCTTCTTGGCCTGCACCAAGACTTTTTCTTTTGCATCCCGGAGCTGGACCTCAGTCGAATCCATTTGTTCTCGGGTGGTCTCCTTTTTCGAGGCCAAGCGGTCCTTATTCTTCTTCCACTCCTTGGCCTCAACCTTCACCGTTTCTACCTCTACCTGGATTTTCTCGATCTAGTCAAGTCTCTTCTGGACCTGCGGGTTCGGGTCGTTAGCAAATCATCATCACTGAGTTTGAATACTCGTCTTACCTACTCAACCAAGTTGGCATGTTCCTTCCGAGCCGCTTCTAGCTCCGCCTGAAGTTTGTCACCGAGAAGCTTATAGGTGTTCCTCTTCTCAGTTTGCTCCCGAACCTCGACCTCGTGTTGGGATAACTCCTCCCGATATTGGAGGAAAGTTTCTTGGTGAAGTACCGAGGCCTTCGAGCATAAAATAAAGTGTTACGATTATTTATAACTTAAAATATAAAGTACTAAGTCAAGTGGCACTCAAAGTTACCCAATTCAACGCCTATTGAGCTTCATTGAATAGGCAGGACGCTTCCACCTCATCCATCTTGGCCTGGTCCTCTTCGGTCACCAAGCACCAAAGATAGCTAGCAACCCCCACAGGAGCGGAGAGAACCCCGACATCCTCCGGGATATAGATAATTATTGACCGTCTTCGGTCAGGATCAACATTTGGAGCCGGTAATCGATCTACTAACTTCGGGATCGAAGAAGTCTACTGGATCCTAAAGGCGGTGCTTTCTTTGGCACTGGTAAATCACCAAACCCGGTAACATCCTCCGAGGCGGTAGATTCTAAGCCATAAAAGAAGTTATTGAGATATGCCGCCCCCTGAGGCCCCTCGTGCAAACGATCCTTTAATATACCGATCTCGTTGATCATGGAGTCATAGAATAGAGGAGATCCGGTGAGATCAATCGCCCCAAGTGCATCTTTTGGGGTACTCTCTCCTGCTCGAGGAATATCAACCCCGACTTCCTCTCCGACCTCTCTAGATTGGGGCATATCAGCCTCGCCCTTCTCCGATTCAGGGACCTCGATCATTGCCCTCTCAGCAGCCTCCCTGGCTTGGGGTAATACAGTGTGGGCTCACACCCGAGCCACCAGCTCAGAATCCTTTTCTTCTTCTGACTCATCCCTCAGTCGGTGGACTAGGTTCGATGGGAGGGCGCCAATGTTTTCTTTGGGTTTGTGCGCCTCATCTTTTTTGATTTTTGCTTCTCCGAGTTTGTGGAACTTAGAGATCCTTTCCTTTTCTTCTATTTGTCCTGCTTCAGAGCAGGAGATTGGGGGAGGACGATTTCATCTGCGTATGGGGGCCTTATCACAACATCCTTCCCAAGGCCTACAAAGAAAAAGAGATGAGTAAGCTTGGAAAGAAACACAAGTGATGTCAGTTCTAGGAAAGAATTTTACCGTGAGATAGGGCCTCCTACTGGCCCTTTGAAAGTTCGCGCCATGCAAGATCGGAATAGGGCTTCTGTGTTACGATGCCCTCGACCCACTCCTTGAGTCGAGGAACTGCATCCGATATCTGAGTGACAACTGCACCACAAAACATCAATTAGGTGAGAGAAAAGGGAAAAGCAATAAGCAAAATCTTAAAAGTGAAGTTATACTTACGTTCATGTTCCATTTCTCGGGAAATGACATTTCCTCAGCTGGAATTAGATCCGAGGTCTTCACTCAAACGAACCGGCCCAACCAGCCTCGATCCCGGTCCTCATCTATGCTCGAGAATAGGGCCTTAGTAGCCCGACGGGGAAGCTTTATCAATCCCGCTCGGTAGAGTCGGGGACTGTACAGACGCATAAGATGGTCGATAATGAAGGGGTACTTGTCGAGCTTGATCAAGAAGAAACAAAGCAGAATAAAAATCCTCCAAAATGAAGGATGAATCTACCTGAGCGTCACTTCATACCTTTTGCAGAAGGCAATGATAACTAGGTCTAGAGGGACCAACATGAAGGGATAAGTGTAAACACTTAGAAAACCCTCCACGTGGGTAGTGGTTGATTCCTCGAGCGTAGGCACCACCACGTGTTTACCGGCCCAATTATAGTCTTCCTTGACTTTAAGGAGGATATTGTCAATGATGGAGCATATATACCTCGAGACCGGCCCGCACCGAGCAGGTACGGAAAGGTTTTTCTCGATCTTGAAGTCAGCTCCAGTTGGGCAAACCTGTAGGAACGAACATAGTTGAGGGGTGTTCCGGTGTCTTCTCTTCGACAATAGTAGATAGAGCCTTTTCTTCTTCAGACGGTCTCGAGGAAGAGGGAGTCTCCTTTTGAGGAACATATTTTGAAGTCTTAGTCATTGCTTCCGAGTAAGGGTAAGTAGATGGTACTAATGAAAAAGGATGTAATTGTCAGATAGCTTATGAAACTTTTCAGAAAACTATAAAGGAAGAAGTTTTAACTTGAACCAGAAAACCATAAGAAGAAGGTGATAAATTTTTTATTAAAAACAAAAGAACAAATGTTTGAATGCAAAAGTTCTAATGAATGGAAGGATGAAGTATTTATAGTTTGCAAACGGCGGTTCAAAACCCGTAGTGGCTGACCAACAACTGACACACATTTAATGCCTTGGAGACTGGACCGACGAGACGTTTTAGTTACCTTTTGCCGCTTACATCATGGTTTATCGGAGCAAGGTTCGGAAGTTCATATCGTTTCTCGTCAACCTCTCACCAAAAAAATAGGGGACTATCTATATACGGTCGAAACCGGGTTTGTCTATTGTATGGCCAATCGAGACTGAAACGTGACGGGTCGAAGCTCGACCTCGGGTTATATCGAACCAAGGTGCGAAGTTAAATCGTTGAGCTCATGACTCCGGGGCCGAACAAGATCGAGAAAACTTTGTCGAGCCAAATAACAGAAGACCAAAATATCCACGATCTGTTGGAGATCACGGCAGAAATCTCGGCATGTATCAAGGAGAGGCCGATTAATTAGCAAACGATGATTTTTTTACCTTTTATATAGAATTTTATCAAGAGTAGGGCTCCTGTACTATATAAAGGGAGGTCTGATCATTTGTAAATGACATTTGCATCAAAGAAGCAATATATTAATCATTTCTAGTTTTTGTTATCTTGTTAACCTGTTTTGTTGTCGATTGAGGCATTTCTTGGCTCGAGGGTGACCAACCTTCAAGGCTAAGACTATTCAATTTGTGTGGTTTATATTTATTTTCTTGTCATTAATTTTAGTGTTAACATGTTCTTTCAATTTGTATCAAGTTATATCGCATATCTTTAAAACTGCGTATAAATTCAATTGTTATCCGAACAAACCAAATTAAAGTTCTTCACTTTATACCCGATATTTTCCCACTATCTTTTGAAGAGGGAGTGGAGCGTGAGGTTTTAATGCATGCATAGAAAGAGTAAGACATGCATGCAATTGCATGACTCATGAGAATGACCTTTCTTCAGCGACATTATGGCACGATAAATTTTGCTATGATAGAGATAGACAAATAAAAAATGTGATTACCAGAGTGAAACAAGATGTTATAATTGCAATAAATGTACAAAAATATTAACATAATCAGATGCATCAATAATATACTATCATATGTTAGACTATACTGGTAATACAAAAAGTATCTTTTACACTTTTAATGTTATAACATAACATCTCTCTTTCTCTCTTTCAAGGACCGCCACTTTGAGAATCATAATGATAGTATAGCATTTCCTCAATCATTCTAGCATACACATGCTTCTCCATAGATTCCAAAGTGCATAAAAAAGATCATTTTCGATGGTCACAAATGCACTTTCTAATCCTAGCAACAACTTTACACATAGTTCCATCTCTCTCATTTCCCCTGGAAGCTGGAGGTAGAATCAAGTCAACTTACCTTTTTCTCTGAGCTTTCCTTGTCAATGCCATCTCATTGTAGATATATCTCCCATCTTCTCTCCCCCCCATCCACCCCCCAAGTACTGACCTTTTCTTTTCTCTTTTGTTCGGTCTTGAAGCAACAGTAAAGTTATCTTCGCATGACCTATACATCACGGATTCGAATCGTGAAATCATCAACCATTGATGTGTGCGACAGGATAAACTGCATACATCAATACTTCATGCACCCGACTGCCTTATTTTTCCTTCTTAGGAGACAGCCAGCACATAATTTGAAAGACAGATTGCTCGACAGGTGGTTCTACTTTTTCTTAAAAATGTATTTTGCATATTGGCTGTCCAGAAACCATTCGTTCTGTGTGTATATGTGTGAGTGCGTGTCCATACATAAAGATATATGCTCTCTCCTCTTATATATATTAGTCGTTTTGACAAGTTGATTTATTCAGGGTATTTGATATTTTAGAAAAATAAGATATTACTCTCTCAGTTCACTTAATTTAATGGTACATTGGTACCTGACTTGATACAGAGTTAAGTAAATACTTGTGAAACTTAAGGTCTCAAGTATATAATAGTATTTTTCTGACTATGGAAACGTGTCTTTAATAATAAATTTAACAGTTTAAAATTCGGTTGTTTTCAAATTAATGGTAGTACTCCATGTACGAAGATATACCTGTATACGGTAGAAATCGGGACTACCCGATTTTACTATTTGATCGAAGAAATTGAGATATTGCATCGAAGAGTTGAGACATTGAGTCCGAAATCGAAGCTTCTTTCTAGATCGAGGTCGATATTATTCGAGGCAAGAAGAGATAGACTTCGAGTAATATCGGGATAGCTTAGTAATGGAAAGAGCGAGATATCCGTTATTGGTCGAGGATCATGACGTAAATCTCGGAATGGATCAGATCAATAGCGGTTAATCAGCTGTTTAAACAATTTCATTCTGTAATTAGAAGTGTACCATAATTAGGATTCCCTACTATATAAAGAGGAATTACAGTCATTTGTAACCATCATAGTTCACTGAGAAAAATCTGTACAATCATTTCTTTCTTGCTTATTGCTCTACTTACTGTTCATCAGAATTATTCTATCTTAATTGTTCCAGAACTACTATCACCTCGATGATATATCCTGTCGAGGTCGAGGATCAACTTGCATAACTGGTTTGATTTATTTTACAGTTTAATACAGTCATTAACTCAGTTGTTTATCAATTGGTATTGGTTGAAATCACATATCCTTAAAATCACAATATATGTTTAGTTGTTATCTAAACTTTAGGGTAAACAGTTTGGCGCTCACCGTGGGACTAAGGATAATAATGATTATTCAATACTGATTACGATAAAACACACTATTTTACGCTTGTTCTTGTCAAGTATTTTTGCTTTCAGGTTAAAGACATGTCAAACTCACAAACTGCACCCACACATGGTGACAATGACCTCAGATTTCACGGGAAAAATGATAATGTAATTGCTCTGGGGGTCGAGATGCCACAAGATGATCTCGGGGGAGCACCGGTTGCCAACCCAGTAAACGTCAGTTCACACATCGCTTTGAATGCGAATCTGGTCGCGTACCCCGAAGAGAGCGTACGCAGAGAAGGCCGATCTGGTGGTCAAGGTATACAGGGCGGAGGAGATGGAGGAGTCAGCCTCCAAGTGATATTCGAAATGCTACAGGCTCAACAAGTCGTTATTGCACAACTATAAAATCTACATCGAACTCTGATTGGGGTCGAACCGGAAGCCGCCCACCGAGTTGAGCTAGTACCAGAAAGGCTGAATGCCAGTGAATCAGGGACTGACCCCGCGATAATGAAGATGGACGAGGAGCTCACTAAACGAATTGAGTCGGGAGATAAGAAAATTGAGGCAAATGATAAGAAAGTGGAAACGTACAACTCCCGAGTTGATCAGATACCGGGGGCACTGTCAATTTGGGTTGATTCAAAGAAATTTGTACAGAAGTCGTTTCCTCCAAGTGCGACTCCGAATCCCATTCCCAAAAAAGTTTCGTATGCCGAATATATCTAAGTACAATAGGACCACCAATCCCAACGAGTATGTCACCTCCTATACATGCGCCATCAAAGGTCACGATTTGGAAGATGGTGAGACCGAATATGTTTTGTTGAAAAAGTTTGGAGAGACTCTATCAAAGGGTGCAATGATCTAGTACCACAATCTACCGCCAAATTCCATTGACTCATTTTCCATGTTAGCAGATTCTTTCATAAAGTCACATGCCAGGGCCATAAAGGTTGCGACGATGAAATCCGACATTTTCAAAGTAAAACAGAATGATAATGAAATTCTTAGGGAGTTCATGTCTTGATTTCAAATGGAATGCATGGAGTTTCCACCAGTCACAGATGATTGGGTTGTTCAAGCCTTCACTCAAGGGTTGAATGAACAAAGTTCGATAGCATCACGTCACTGAAGCAAATTTGATCGAATATCCGACGGTGACTTGGGCCGATGTAAATTTCGAAGATCAGGGTCGAAGATGACCAATTAGGAACTCCATCCAGTTCTGTATATCCAAACAGGTGTGCAGTCAGAAATCAAAGGGACATCGAAAGGGAACCTCAGTCGAAAAAAGATTGATATCAACCATACATCACCGATTGCAGGAACGGTGGCCCTGGATGAAACCCCGCCCAAAATGATCGAACAGGTGATAGAGGACAGAGTTCTCGGTGACTTATGAGCAAAAGTGGTTTTGATAAGCTTGCCTATCCTATAGAGGCACCTCGATTGTCGTAGTATAACTTTAATGTCAACGCATCAGGTATTGTATCAGCAATTGGAAGAATCAAAGACACTAGATTGCATGGCCCATACAGACAGATCCTTCCCAATAAAACCCCAATCTGATGTATAAGTATCACGACACACATGGCCACAAAAGTGAGGATTGAAGGAAACTAAGAGAGGAGGTAGACCGTCTATTCAACGAGAGCCCTTCGAGAGTTCTTAAGCGATAGAGCCAAGAATCATTTCAGAGAAAGGGAAGCCAACAGGAAAAATGAGCAGGAAGAGCCACAACATATGATCCATATGATCGTCGGCGGGGTCGATATCCCACAAGGACCCGTGTTTAAACACACTAAAGTGTCAATTACTAGGGAAAAATAGACCCGAGATTATGTTCCAGAAGGCACCGTATCATTCAACGATGAGGAAGCAGAAGGAATTTTTCAACCCCACAACGACGATATGGTAATTTCTATCTTTATGAGTAAGGTTCAAGTTAAGCGTATTTTGGTGGATCCAGGTAGCTCAGCAAATATCATCCGATCGAGGGTCGTGGAGCAGCTCGACCTACAAGACCAAATCGTGCCTGCAACTCGGGTCCTGAACTGTTTTAACATGGCCATCGAAATGACTAAAGGAGACATCATCTTACATGAGGTACAACGCCCTACTCGAGAGGCTTTGGATTCACAATATGAGGGTAGTCCCTTCGACTCTCCACCAAATGATGAAATTCCCGACACCAGACGAGGTGAAAACAGTATATGAGGAGCAACATGCTGCAAAGGAGATGTTCACGGTAGATAAGGTAATACCAATATCGCCACTTTCAACGTCAAAGGGATCAGATGTCAAAGGAAAACAATAGGCCAAATAGCAACAACATTCACCAACATCGACTGAATCGGAGAAGCATGGAATGGAAGAGAAGACGACGATTATTGGATCCCTCGATCCTTTATTATTTCTGAAGATTTCGATGCCACCAAATCAACAGTCAAAAATCTGTAACAGGTTATATTGATCGAGTACCTTCCGAACGATAGGTATACCTGGGTATGGGGTTAACCCCCGAACTCAGGAAAAAACTCATTAAATTTCTTATTGATAACATGGATTGTTTTTCTTTGTCCCACTTAGACATGACAAGGATCCGCCAGAAATAACAACACATCGATTGATTCTAGACGTGAAGTTCAGGCTAGTGAAACAAAAGAGAAGGCCTTAGTCCGAGGTAAAACACGCATTCATCAAGGACGAGGTAACTAAACTTATCAAATTAGGATCCATTCGGGAAGTAAAATATCATGAATGTTTAGAAAATGTAGTCGTAGTCCCTAAAAAAGGGAACAAACTTAGGATGTGTGTAGATTATAAAGAATTAAACAAGGCATCCCCAAAGATTCTTTTCCTCTTCCTAACATCGATCGCATGATTGATGCCACGGCCGGCCACGAGAGCCTTAGTTTTATCGACTCCTACTCCAGGTAAAATTAAATTCAAATGAACCTGGAGGATCAGGAAAAGACTTCATTCATCACCAAGTATGGCACATATTGCTATAACGTAATGCTTTTTGGGCTAAAAAATGCAGGTGTTACCTACTAACGCCTAGTAAATAAAATGTTCAAAGACCAAATAGGTAAGTCAATGGAAGTGTATATTGATGATATGCTAGTTAATCCCCTGCGTGCAGAGGACCATTTGACGCATTTGCAGGAAACGTTGAAGATACTGAGAAAATACAACATGAAGCTCAACCCCAAGAAGTGTGCTTTCGGGGTCGGTTCGGGCAAGTTCCTCAGCTTCATGGTGTCAAATCGGGGGATCGAGATCAACCCCGATAAAATCAAGGCTATCGAGGACATCACTGTCAGGGATAGCATTAAAGTTGTACAAAGGCTTATAGGGCGGATAGTTGCCTTAGATCGATTCATCTCGAGATCGTCAGATCGGAGCCATAGGTTACTTTACTACTAAAAAAGAACAATTTTCCTGGACCCCGGAATTCCAGTTGTTAGAAGAATTAAAACGATACCTCTCGAGCCCACCATTCCTTCATACTCCAAAGGCAAATGAAAAACTCTACTTATAATTAGGAATCTCGAAAATTGTGGTAAGTGGCGTCCTAGTTCGAGAAGAGGAAGGTACACAATTTTAGCAGACTTTGTGGTTGATTTATCGCCAGGATTCGTACCCGAGGTCGAAAGGGAGCTTTTGTTAAAATCGGGTACCTCATCGGGGGTGTGGACCCTTTTTACAAACGACACTTCGAATGTGAAAAGGTCCGGGCTAGGCATCATTTTGAAACCGCCCACGAGAAATACAATTAGGCAATATATCACAACTTCTAAGTTGACTAACAATGAGGCCGAGTACGAGGCCATGAATGTAGGTCTCGAATTAGCTAAAATCTTGGGAGGAAGCCAAATGCGACTCCTTGTTGTTAGTAAACCAAGTAAACAGAACCTTCGAGGTTCGAAAGGATATAATGCAAAGGTATTTGGATAAGGTGCAGGTGACGTTACGTCGTTTTAAAGAATGGACTTTGCAGCATGTACCTCGAAAACAGAACAGTGAAGCCGATGCCCTTGCAAATTTGGGATCATCAGTCGAGGATGATGAAATCATCTCAGGGACTGTCGTTCAACTCTCAAAATCAGTAATTGAAGAAGGTCACGCTGAGATCAACTCCACAAGCCTAACTTGGGATTGGAGGAATAAATATATTGAGTATTTGAAAAACAGAAAGCTCCCATCGGATCCTAAGGAATCGAGGGCTCTGCGAACAAAAGCTGCTCGATTCACATTGGCTGAGGATGGAACATTATACAGGAGGATGTTCGACAGATCGTTAGCAGTATGCCTGGGAAGGGGACACCAATTATGTCTTACGAGAAGTTCACAAGGGTACTTGTGGGAACCACTCCATGCTGAATCACTAATTCACAAAATCATCAGAGCAGGATACTATTGGGCCAATATGGAGAAAGACACTAAAGATTTTGTTCGAAAATGTGATATTTGTTAAAGGTATGCACCAATGATCCACCAGCCCGGAGAGAAACTTCTTTTGATCCTATCTTCATGGCCATTCATGAAATGGGGGATGGATATCGTCGGCCCTTTACCATCGGCCCCAAGTAAAGCTAAATTATTTTTATTTATGACTGACTATTTCTCTAAATGGGTTGAAGCACAAGCCTTCGAGAAAGTCAGAGAAAAAGAAGTTATATACTTCATCTGGGATCACATCATATGCCGATTTGGGATACCTGTGGGGATTTTATGCTACAATGGAAAACAATTCATCGGCAGCAAGGTAACAAAATTTCTCGAAGAGCACAAAATAAAAAGGATCTTGTTGACACCGTATCATCCAAGCGGAAATGGGCAGGCCGAGTCGACAAACAATACCATCATTCAGAATCTAAAGAAGAGATTGAACGAGGCCAAGGGAAAATAGAGAGAAATTCTACCCGAAGTCCTTTTGGCATATCGAACAATATCAAAGTCCAGTACAGGGGAAACACCATTCTCCTTAGTATATGGCTCTGAAGCCTTGATTCCAGTCGAGGAACCCAGCGCCAAATTTTGCTACACAACGGAAGAATCAAATCACGAGGCTATGAATACTAGCCTCGAACTACTAGATGAAAAATGATAGGCCTCCTTCGTTCGAATGGACACGCAAAAACAATGCATCGAAAGATATTATAATCGGAAGACCAACCTTCGCCACTTCAGAATCGGGGACGACTTTGAGAAAAGTCACCCTCAACACTCGAGACTCTAACGAAGGAAAACTTGGACTGAATTGAGAGGGACTATATCAAGTCCTCGATGTCGTCGGAAAAGGATCCTACAAGCTTGGCACGATAAACGGCGAGCAACTACCAAACAATTGGAATATCTCTCTTCTCAAAGGATATTATTGTTAAGGTATGACCTTCTCCTTTTTTCATTTACATTTTACACTAACTTATTTTTAGGTGTTCGAGCGAAGGGATCAAAGTTGTCATCAACCAGGAAGATATTAACACCTTAAAGCACGCGTTGCAGTCTTTTTCCTTTCGACTGGTTTTTATCCCAAATGGGGTTTTCCGGCAAGGTTTTTAACGAGGCAACCTTTGTTCGTGCTGACTTAGAGTATCCGAGGTTTCTTTACAATCAACCTCAAATACTGGGGGCATCACCCTAAGATGTTATATTTTCAAGGAAAATACTTCATGTCAATAGGGTCTCGATAGGAAAACTTTATAATGGGCCAAACGGTCGAATGAAATGTGTCCGTATAGATTACTCGAGCCTTAATGGAAAAACATGTACGCATGTATGAACTATTAAAACAAGTACTTTTTCCTTACCAGATATCCTATGCCTTAGTGAAAATTTCTACTTTACAAGCTCCATACTTATGATTTCTTGTGAAAACTGGCTCAAGGGACAAGTACAAATACAACTCAAACGATCAACCCCATACTCGGGTATTAAACCCCCAAAAAACCCAATGGGTAAAAAATTCATGCTAAGGCATAACGAAATTCTCTTTAAGCCGGAAAGGGAAAAAGTCATTCTTCTAAGTCCATATCGGCCCGATTTAAAGAGATTAAGGGCCAATACATTTTGGAGTTCGAGAATACGTTCTCGCTCAATTCAAACATAAGGGTTTCACTACTTCGAGCTCAAGTGAAAACCCACTAGAATACAGTTAGAGAATCCGTTCTCACTTAATGCAAACCTAAGGGTTCTATTACTTCGATTTCGAGTTTTACTCGAACTCGACTATGCAAGCAGTATTCGAGTGGCTTCAGTCAAGTTGTCCCAAAATCGAAGTCTTAAACATATTATTCAAGGCATAAAGTACGCTAAAATTTTGGAAGGAACAAAGGAGGTTTGAAAGGGAAAAATTGAGAAGAAATTCAAAAATGAAATATTTTTATATACTTGAACAAGGGTATTTACAAAAAGACCGACAAGGGTCTTACACAAAAGAAAAGAAAAAAATACAGGAGTCCTAGCTATGCTCGGGGATGACTGCTTCCTCGAGGGCAGCTTCCACCTCGAGCCCCTCACCATTGTCGGATCCGCTCAGTTCGACCTTCATCGTCATCATCATTATTGGAAGAGGCCAATTGCCTGGCATCGACTTCATGCATCTTTGCCTGAGCTATCTCCTCAGAAAGATCAAAGCCTCAGGCATGAATCTCCTTGAGGGTCTCTCTACGAGATTGGCACTTTGCTAGCGCAGTCCATTGTGCTCGATCGGTAGCCTCCCTCAGCTGAGCTTGGGCAGCCTCGGCATCAGCTAGGTATATGGCTACCAACTTGTCAACCTGGAACTTCGCCTTTTCGGCCTCAGCTTGGGCCTTAGCAAGTTCGGCCTCGAGCTCCTCGATCGTCATGGCCTGAACCAAACTCTTCTACCTAGTGTTCGGAAGTTGGGCTTCGAACGATGAAAACTGAGCCAAGGCGATCTCTTTCTCCGCAGCAAAATGGTCCATGCCTTCCTTCCACCTATGGCAGTCAACTTTAACTTGATCGACCTCCTCCCGGAATAGCCCGATCTTCTCAATTTCTTGTTGCACCTGTGATATCGAAACGTTAGCTTCCATCCTTGGATAGAGCCCATATATTTTCAAGAGAATTGTTACCTTCTCGTTCATCTCAGTTTCCTCCTTGCGAGTTTTAGTCAATTCAGCTCGGAGGTCCCTGATCTCCTCGTCCTTCAGCCCACAGAGAAGCATGAGAGTGATGCTCTCCTCTGAGAGCCTTTGGAGATCGAGCTAGCACTGGTTCAAGTCGGCTCGAGACTTAGAGAAAGCCCGTGAGAAAAGATAGAAGTTAGACAGAAGGAAGGAAAAGTAAAAGAAAATTACATCAACAAAGTTAATACTTACCCGAGTCAGAAGGCATTGGGCCTCTTCGAAGAGGTTGGATGCGTCATTGAGTTCAGAGGCATAATCAACCCCGATAAAGCAATCCCTAAAGGGATGCTCTCATCAGGGACTCCGGCTATTTCATGCGTCCTTATAGTCGAGCATCATTTATGGATTCCTCATAGAAAGTCGGTAGAGAGGGTGAGTGACCTGCTGTCACTGCCCCGAGTGAGTCGCTCGGAGTGCTCTGTTCAGCTCTGGGGGTCTCGGAACCAACCCCCTTCGATATGTTTGTTGTTGGACGAGGGATAAGCTCGACCTCAGCCGATTTAGGAACTTTGCCCGAATCTTTCTTCAAAGCCTCCTCATCACGAGGCCGGGTCTCGACAACCGCCTCCGACTTCGAGGACTTGGCGGTCTTGACAGTTTTCTTTGCTCGAATCACCAGCGTTGAGTCATCGCCCTCCTCTTCCTCTTCTTCTTCTTCCCTCAGCTTTTCGACTGACTCTATAGTAAGATGGATAACATTTCTTCTGGGTCTTCGAGCTGGTGTCTTTTTGGGTTTAGGGTCCTCGCTTGTCAAGACCCTCTTCCTCTTATTATCTTTCCCCGGCTTCGGATCCAGGGCCATAGCCTCTTCCTCGCTTCTCGGAGGCCTCAAGACTGCGTCTTTGTTTAGGCGTGCACAAAAAGGACTAAGTAAGAAAAAATAAATATAATCAGCGCCTCAAAATAAGAAGAGGGCAACTCACCATGGTTTTTTTCTTCCCCCTTTACTTTTTCCAAGTCACACCAACAGAGCATAGGAGGAAGTCAAAGAAAACTTCTGAACCCAGTCCTCGAGGTTAGGAACTGCTCGATGCATCCAAGAAAGCGTTGCACAACAAAGGAAGATGTTAAATAAAGCACAAAATAGAAACATGGAAATTAACGAGTAAAGTATTACTTATGCTTCGGGTTCCATTTATCGGGAAACGCATTTTCTCCTTCAGAATAAGGTCACAAGTCCTCATCCGAACAAACTGACCCATCCACCCCCGGTCCTTGTCCTCATTGATACTCGAGAACAATGCCTTGGTCTCCCAACATTGCAGTTTGATCAACCTTCAAAATATTCGAGGGATGTATAACCTAATGAGGTGGTCGAGGGTGAACGATAGCCCCTCGACTTTGCTGGTGAAGAATCGGAGAATGATCACGATGCGCCAAAAAGAAGGGTGAATTTGGACAAGAGTCACTTGGTATTTCTTGCAAAAGTCTATGATAACTAGATCGAGGGGGCCTAACGTGAAAGGATAAGTGTAAACACTTAGATACCCTTCCACGTGGGTAGTAATTCTTTCTTCAGGGGAAACGATTTCTACAACTATGTCCTTCCAATTGAGATCCCTTTTGATATCCTCGAGATATCCCACCTTTATCGAGTAGATATACCTCGATACGTTCTCACATCGGCCAGGGACTGATTGAGGATTCTCGACTTTGATGTGAGACTTAAGAACACACGGGCCGGGAACATACTCCCCTGGGAGCGATTCCGCTGGCGTTATATCACCGGCCGGCCGGGAATAAGAAGAGGATTTTTTTCCTTTTGTGGAACTTTTTTAGAGGCTTTCGCCATTTTGCGGGTTGAAGAAAGAGGAAGGTAGAAAGGTTGGTGGTTTGAAACTAGCGGAGATAACCTAAGAATTGATGAAAGAGAACTGTTGGAGAGATGAAAGCTTAGGAGAGCTGATGAAGATGGAAGTAAAGTGTGATTCAACAAGAAGAATCCTATTTATGGATTTACGGTGACGGTTCAACGACGCTAGTGGCCGACAACCAACTGACGCTCATTAATAATTTGGGAAACTGAACCGACAGGACGTTTCAGTCACTTCCACTACTTACGTCACGAGGATGACATCATTATTTATCGAGTTCAGGGAAAAATTAAAAGCTCAGTTCGTTTATTATCACTATATTCCAAGAAACAAGGGGACTATCTGTATACAGTAGAAATCAGGGCTACCCGATTTTACTATTTGATCGAAGAAACTGGGATGTTGCATCGAAGAGCTGAGACATTGAGTCCGAAATCAAAGCTTCTTTCTAGATCGAGTTCGATATCATTTGAGGCCAGAAGAGATAGACTTCGAGTAATATCGGGATAGCTTAGTAACGGAAAGAGCGAGATATCCGTGATTGGTCGAGGATCGTGGCGTGAATCTCGGAATGGATCAGATCAGTAGTGGTTAATCAGCTGTTTATATGATTTCCTTCTGTAATTAGAAGTGTACCATAATTAGGATTCATCTACTATATAAATAGGAATTCCAGTAATTTGTAACCATCATTGAGAAAAAAGCTATAAAATTATTTCTTTCTTGCTTATCTCTCTACTTACTGTTCATCAGAAATATTCTATCTTAATCGTTCTCGTACTACTATCACCTCGAGCATATATCTTATTGAGGTCGAGGCTCAACTTGCATAACTGGTTTGATTTATTTTACAGTTTAATATAGTCATTAACTCACTTGCTTATCAATTGGTATTGGGTGAAATCACATATCCTTGAAACTACAATATAAGTTTAATCCAAATTTTAGGGTAAACAATACTAGTTCCTCTGGATCATAGAAACCATTCTTCTTTGTATGCTCTTCTCGTTTATTATAAAACCCCAAACACTTATTAAAAAAAGTTATTTTTAAATTTTGGAACGTGTCATTCTTTTCTAATGGATAATAAAAAGAAATAATACCACATAAAATAAAGAGTGAGTACTTATTCCTTTCAACATTCTGTTTACCTCGAAATACGAGTAACAATTAAACTTGTAATGTGGTTATGGGGATACGTGATCTAATTCAACCCCAATTGATAAATAACTCAAAAAATAAATGAGTTAAGCGATTATAATGAATCAAACCAGTGTCGTTTGCAAGTTATCGACCTCGATTTGGAATAAGGTCGAGATTAAGAGTTAAAAACAACAAGAACAATAAGAACAGTTGTAAATTGCAACTAAGCAAAAGAGCAGTGTATTGTTATTTCTCAGTAAGTGAATGTAATATATTATCCTTAAAAATGAATAAGGTCCCTCTTTATATAGTAGAGGAATCCTAAATAAGGTATAACTCTAATTTCGGAAGTAAAATCTATGATTGGCATCATTAACCGTTGGGGGTTCTGTCAATCCCGAGATTCCTGCCGAGATTTATGGTCGATTACTAATATCTCGCTATTCTGTTGCTTGATGTCGATCATGTACGATCTCGATCCTTCAGTATTCGTGTTCCTTGAGCTCGAGCTCGCTTCAATATGAACTTAACCTCGAGGCAGACCCTCGAGCCCACAAAATCGGATGTGCTCGATTTTAACCGTATACATATTGTCCCCGCATTTCTTAGAATGAAAAGATAAGAAATGATTTGATCCTGGATTCGCCTATACCTCAATCATGATGTCGTTTTCGTGACATAAGGGATGGATGAGACCGAAACGTCTGGTCGATTCGGTTCCTAAAACTCATCAATGCATGCTAGTCGTTGGTCGATCACTAGTGTTACTGAACCTTCACCACAAGCCTATAAATACCACCTCCTTTCTTGATTCAAACTTTACTTCGCTTTGATCAAAAACTCTTAACACTCCAATACTCCTTATCTTTCTTCATTGCCGCCAGTTAAGCCATCCCTGTTCTTGCTGAAGCTACCAATTTTACGCTTTTCTTCTACTTTGTTTGCATATTCAAATGGAAAAAACCTCCAAAACTGTGCCGCAAAAGGAAAAGGCTTCGTCTTCCTCTTCCCAGTCGGCCGGTGACAAAACGCTGGTGGAGCCTCGTATCGAGGAGATGTCCCGTGGCCAATCAAACTGACTTCTGAATTTAAAATCGAAAGACCCTACTCAGTTCCAAGTCGCTGCGAACCTATGTCCTGATACATTTGCTCCATATCGAAAAGTGACCTCGAGAGGGTGACGAAGGACTACAATTGGGACAATAAGGAAGTGGTGATTCCTTCCCCTGAGGAGGACATCACCACCTACGTGAAAGGGCACTTGAGTGTATATACCTATTCTTTCACTCTGGGTCTCGTAGATCCAGTCATACTCGACTTCTGCCACCAGTATCGGGTAACCCTCGGCCAGATCTATCCCTCATTCTAGAGCATCGTTAACCTGATCAATTCTTTTCGAGAAAGGTCGAGGGAATGACCTTCGCCCTTGATCATCTAATAAGGCTATACAATGCTCGTCTTTATCGAGGTAGGTTGATAAAGATGCAGCGTCAAGCTACGAAGACGGTGTTCTCAAGTATCGACGAAGACAAGGACCGGGGATGGATGTGCCGGTTCTTCCGTATCAAGACCTTCGACCTAATTCCGGTCGAGAAGATTCCATTCCTAGAGGAATGGAACATGAAACGTAAGTGCAACTTTGTCACTGGTACATATAGTGTCACTTCTTTTATCCATTTTCTGACTCATTTTTTTTTCTTATGGCGCAGCTTCTCCTTGGTTTCCCGGTGCAATTCCGGATCTCGAAGGCTAGCTTTGACAGCTGGCCTCCACCTCTTCTCATGGCGAACGTTGCTAGCATGATTTGGCCAAAGGCCGATGGGAGGCCAAAAACCACGATGATTTCCTTTGCTTGTGCATCGAGGTTTCCCTCGCAATGTAATCCTTATTTACTTGGTTTCTTTATGTATAGGTCTTGTTGAGAATGTGACCATGAGGCCTCCTCCGCCTGGGTAAGAGGAGGCATCAAATCCAAACAAGGAGAGGAAGAGGAGAAAAACTTTCCCTTTCGAGGCTCCCAAGCCCAAAAAAACAAATCTCGAAAGTCAAAAGTCGAGCCTCCTGCTCCTCGACGCGGTTCAGCGACTCCGAGAGGAAGAAAAAAGGGTGAAGTTGAAGGTTACCCGCTGATGACCCGAAATAAGGGAAGCACTGAAGCTTCCATGAGTTCCGATCTGGTAGAGCTCAAGGCGATTCCACCTCGGGCCGAGGGCGTTTCGGAAGGGAGCCCGATCAGAGTCCCCGAGCGATCGATTGGTGAACATGCTTCATCCAATGATAATCAGCCGGTGGATGTGCCTAAAGGGACTAGCCTCGAAGCCCTTTAGAGAGAAGAAAATTTCCCAAGTGATTCACTTGGGATAATCAACATTGGTGACTCGCCACTTGGACCCTCATTCTCCGAGGGGAAGTTCCAAGATGCTCGAGCCCTGGGTTTTTCCGAAGTGGGACAATCCCATGAAGGGAATGACGTATTCCGGGACTGCTTCACTGGAGTGGACGATGGCCCCGAACCAGATGCATCGTTCGTGTTCGACAAGGCTCAGTGGTTTATAAAGAAAGTAAGTTTTATTATTCCGTATTTACATTTGTGTTTACTTCATATTTCTTCAAACCTGACCATTTTTGCTGTGTATATGGGCCATGGTGATTCACCGAGAAGCATCTTCAAAATCCAAGGCCGAGCTATCTCAGTAAGAAACCGAGCTTAAGAAGCTCGTAGAGGAGAGGGATGGCCTCAAACTCCTCTACGTTCAGAAGGAAGAAGAGATTATGACACTTCGAGCTAAACTCACAAGGGCTCATCAAGATCATACCTAACTCATCGGAAAGATAACATAATTTCTTGATATTTTGCTAAGTGTTAGCTCAAATTTGGCAATTAACTCTTAATTTTTGCAGGTCCAGCAAAAGTGCGAGCTTGTGGCACAACTTAAAGAGGAAGCTAAGATGAAGGAGGATGAAACCCTGGGGTGGAGACATCATATGGAGCGTCTTACCTCAGAGAAGGATAACCTTCGGGCACAACTGACATCAGTCGAGGTCCAGCTCCAAGTTGTATGGGAGGAAATCTTGGCTCGAGCCCGGAAGATTAAAGAGTTCAAGGCTAAGCTGGCCGCCGAGCTTTCTAAGGCTAAGTATGACACAAGGGCGTTTGTAGCCTCCTATCGAGCTGATGTCGAGGCTGCCACTCTTCGGGCACAAGAGATCTCCGCTGCAGCTGAAACTAGATTGTCGTGTGCAGTTGATCATGCTAGGTGGCAATCTTGGAGAGAGGCTCTCGAGGAAGTACACGCCCTTGGCTTCGACCTCTCAGCTGACATCAAAGATGCCAAAGTTTTGGAGGCTAAGGCCGCAACCTTGCTTTCATATGAAGAGGAATCAGCCAGCGCGTCCGAGAGTGGAGAGGGTGATGGTGAGGCTGTTGAAGAAGTGACTCCCGAAGATGTGGTTACCGAGGATGTGGCTCCCGGGATAGACTAGACCTTTAGGGTTTTTTCCCTTTTTATCTTTTTTGTGTAAGGCCTTGATTGGCCTTTTGTACAGTATATTCGATATATAATAGAAAGTTTTTATTTGATGCCTTCATAAATTTTCCTTTCATGCCTTCGTATGTTTCTTTGTCTTCATTGAAAAACGTTAAAAAGTTTTTATTGTTGTAGTTCAACTCGTAATTGGAACGAACCCTTAAGCTTGTGAACCCTTAAGTTTTTTGGGTTACACGAGGGAAAGTCCCCGAGTTCAAGATTTGTTCGATACCTTATTTCGGGGGTATCTTGATCGAACTGATAGATGTGTTATCTTAAATAATCAAGTTCGAATGAATCCTGAATTTAGGATAAAGTAAACACTTAAGTTTTTATCAAATGATTGTTAAATATTTTGAGCTCACTGCAATATATCCTTTAGGTGATCTCTGAGCTGTAATTGACATTTTATTGAGCTCGGAATATTGCAACCCTTGGGTTCGAATCGAGTGATAACGAGATATCGAACTCTAAGTGTATTGGCCTTTAGGCTTTTATTTTGGCCCTTAGGCTCTTTAGATCGGCCCTTAGGCTCTTTAGGTTGGATCAATTCGGCCTCTAAAAATGTCTGTTATTTTTCCCTTTTCGGCTAAAAGACTTAGTGAAAATTTCTTATGCCTTAGCATATATTTTTTATACCCAATGGGTTTTTCGAGGATCTGATGATCGGAAACTTATTTTTTTGTGTCTTAACGTGTTTATGTTAAGATAATTTGATACCCCTTGAGTTTTTTTCGAAGGCTGATATTATCAAAGCCTTTAAATTATTCGAGGGATGATTTTATCGAAGCCCTTTTTTATTTGATTTGCCGGGGGTAGCCTTATTTAACTGGTTTTTCAAAGTATTTGAAGGTCTTTTGTTTAGAGCGGAAGTCGGACGTCTCCGAGGCGCTTTATTTTAGCCGTAGTCTTTAATAGGTCCGTAGCCTTTAATGTGGCCATAGCCTTCGGGTATGTCTCTTGGACTTACTTCCCGATAACGTTTCGAACATGTTCGAAGTGTTACTCCCCGAATATGGTGGCCTTGGCCTATATATCGAGGGGTGCCTATTTGAGGTCTTATGATTTTGAACTTAGATAGTTCGAGTGTACAATCCTTGAGTGTTCGAGGTATGCTTGTACTTGGCCCTTGCGCCATTTTTCGCAAGTGTTAGTTTTGCACAGTATATAAGAATCATAATTAAATGACACATATAGTAGAAAATTCACTTCGAAACATGAGATGTTCGAGAAAAGAGAATGCTTCCTTGAATAATTTATGCATGTTTTGTTGTCGGGACTCGGCTAATCTATATGGGCACAGTTCATTCGACCGTTTGGACCATTACAAAATTCTTCCTATCGAGACCCATTGATATTAGGTACATTTCTCGAACACATGTCATCCGAGGGTGATGCCCTCCAATATTCGAGGTTAATTGTAAAGAAGCCTTGGATACTGTTGACTTATCCTCAGGTAGCACATAGTTGTTGCCTCGTTAACAACCTCACCGGAAAAATCCATTTGGAATGAAAATGGTCTAAGGAAAAAAGAGTGCAACACGTATTTTAAAAGCTGAGGTCTCGATTTCTTGGATCGAATTCCTGCAATGAGTTAGTTTCAAATATTTATGTAAATGAAAGAAAAGAGAAAGTCATACTTTAGCAATAGTACCGCTTAAGGAGTGATATGTTCCAGTTGTTCGAAAATGGTTCGTCGTACATTGTTCCGAGTTTGTAAGACCCTTTTCCGACAGTGTCTAGGATTTGGTAGGGTCCTCCCAACTAGGAACGAGTTTCCCTTCATTAGGTTCTAGAGTGTTGATGGTGACTTTTCTTAGGATCAAGTCCTCGACTCTGAAATGTCGAAGGTTAGTTCTTCTGTTGTAGTATCTCTCGATCCGTTGCTTTTGTTCTGCCATTCGAACGAGTGCAGCTTCTCGTCTTTCATCTAACAACTCGAGGCTGGTACTCATGGCCTCGTGGTTTGATTCCTCTGTTGCATATCAAAATCTGGCGCTGGGCTCTCCGACTTCGACCAATATTAAGGCCTCGGAGCCATATGCTAAGGAGAACGGAGTTGCTCCGTACTGGACTTCGATGTTGTCTGATACGCCCATAGAACCTCGAGCAATTTTTCTCTCCACTCCCCCTTTGGATTCGTTTAGCCTTTTCTTTAAGTTTTGGATGATAGTCTTGTTCGTTGATTCGGATTGTCCGTTCCCACTAGGGTTATACGGTGTTGATAATATCCTCTTTATTTTGTGATTTTCGAGGAATTTTGTTACTTTGCTGCCGATGAACTGTTTTCCATTATCACATACTATTTTCGCGGGTATCCCGAATCGACATGCGATGTGATCCCATATGAAGTCGATCACTTCTTTTTCCCTAACCTTTTCAAAGGCCTGTGATTTAACCCATTTAGAGAAATAGTCAGTCATAAATAATATGAACTTAGCTTTACCTGGGGCCGATGGCAGAGGACCGACGATGTCCATTCCCCACTTCATGAATGGCCATGGGGATAGACTGAGTGAAGCTGTTCGTCGGGCTGGTGGATCATCGGTGCAAACCTTTGACATTTATCACATCTTCGAACGAACTCCTCAGAGTCTTTTTCCATGCTATCCCAATAATATCTTGCTCTAATGACCTTTCGAACTAGTGACTCGGCGCCAAAGTGGTTCCCACAAGTGCCTTCGTGGATTTCTCGTAGAACATAGTCAGTATCTCCAGCATACTGCCAATGGACCGTCGAACGTCCTCCTGTACAATGTTCCATCTTCGTCTAATGTGAATCGAGCGGCTTTGGTCTGTAAGGCCCTCGATTCTTTTTGATCCAACGGTAGTTTCCCATTCTTCAAATATTTGACATATTTTTTTCTCTAGTCCCAAGTCAGACTCGTAGAGTTTATTTCGGCGTGTCCTTCCTCGATCAAAAACCTCGAGATTTGGACGAAAGTCCCCGAGATGATATCATCTTCTTCGATCGATGACCCCAAATTGGAAAGTGCGACAACCTCGCTTTTTAACCTTGAGGGACGTGTTGTAAAGTCCATTCTTTAAAGTGGTGCAAGATTACCTGCAATTTGTCTAAGTACCTTTGCATCCTATCCTTTCTAACTTCGAAGGTTCCTCTTACTTGGTTTACCACCAGTAGGGAGTCGCACTTAGCTTCGATTACTTCCGCCCCCAAGCTTTTAGCTAGCCCGAGACCTGAAATCATGGCCTCATACTCGGCATCGTTGTTAGTCAATTTGGCAGTTTTAATGGATTGTCTAATAACATCGCCCGTAAGGGGTTTCAAAACAATACGAGCCTAGAACCTTTCACATTCGAGGCACCGTCCGTGAAGCGGGTCCATACCCCCAATGAAGTACCCAATTTAAGTAGAAGTTCCTTTTCCACTTCGGGTACGAGAGTTGGCGTAAAATCAGCCACAAAATCTGCTAAAATTTGAGACTTTATGGTCATTTGGGGTTGATATTCGATATCATACCCGCCAAGTTCGACGGCCGATTTGGCCAATCGACATGATAATTTGGGCTTGTGAAAAACATTTCGGAGTGGATAAGTGGTGATCACACAAATGGGATGACACTGAAAATATTGCTTTAATTTTCTAGATGCGCTTATTAATGCAAGTGCCAATTTCTCTAAGTGTGGATACAAAGTTTCAGTATCTCCTAAGGTCTGACTCACGTAATAAACAGGAAACTGCGTACCTTGTTCTTGTCGAACTAATACACCACTTACCGCTATCTCGGACACTGCCAAGTATAGGTACAACTTCGAATGCTCCACTTTGGAGTGTGGAGAAAAGGTGGGATCGATAGGCATCATTTCAATTCCTCTAATGCTTGTTGACATTCCGGGGTCCATGCAAATCATTTTTCTTTTTGAGTAAGGAAAAGAACCTGTGGTTTTGGTCTGATGACCTCAAAATGAATCGGCCCAGGGCAACTATCCATCTGGTTAGCCTCTGAACGACTTTCAAACTGTCCACGAAGGTGATGTCCTCGATGGACTTAATCTTATCGGGTTTCATCTCTATTCCCCAATTTGACACAATGAAGCCGAGGAATTTGCCCGAATCGACCCCGAAAGCACACTTTTCGGGGTTAAGCTTCATGTTGTACTTCCTCAAGATTTCGAATATCTCCTGCAAATGAGTCAAATGTTCCTCTGCATGTAGGGAATTAACTAACATGTAGTCAATGTAAACTTCCACTGATTTACCTATATGTTCTTCGAACATCTTGTTAACTAGGCATTGATATGTAGCTCCAGCATCTTTTAGCCCGAAGGGCATTACATTATAATAATAGTCCTAGACTTAGTGATAAAAGAAGTCTTTTCTTGATAATTTAGGTCCCTCTGGATCTGATTGTACACAGAATAGGCATCAAGAAAGGTAAGAATCTTGTGGCCGGCTGTGGCATCGATCATTCGATCGATGTTAGGAAAGGGAATAGAGTCTTTTGGACATGATTTATTCAAGTCCTTATAGTCTACACACATTCTAAGTTTGTTCCCCTTCCGTTGTTTCACTAGCCATGTTGAAGCCGTTTAGGACTCGAGATGTAGGTACAATTTGGTCTAGCGGGGCGAGCTACTATACGACCCTCAATCTGATTATGTTTGCTGAGCTATCTGGATCCACTAGAATACATTTAACTTGAATTTTATTTAACAGAATAAAAATTACCAGGGCATCATTATGCGGCTGTGAGATGCCTTCTGCTTCTTCGTCATTGAACGATAGAGTGCCTTCGGGGACATAGTCTCGAGTCCGTTTTTCTCTGGTGATCGACACCTTGGTGCATTTGAATATAGGCCCTTGTGGGATGTCGACCCCGCTGACGATCATGTGAATAACATGTTGAGGTTCTTCTTGCTCGTTCTTTCTATTGGCGTCACATTTCCTGAAGTGATTCTTGGCTCGATCACTGAGGAACTCTCGAAGGTGGACCTCGTTGAATAATCGAGCTACCTCCTCTCTCAATTGTTTGTAGTCTTTGTTCCTATGGCCATGTGTGCCATGATACTTACACATTAAGTTTAGGTTCCTTTGAGAGGGGTCGATCTGTATAGGCCTGGGCCACCTGGTGTCTTTGATCCTTCCAATAGCCGATACAATCCCTGATGCATCTACACTGAAATTGTACTCTGATGATTGAGGCGCTTCTGTGGGATCTTCATATTTGTCGAAGCCAGTTTTACTCATTAGTCCCCGAGGATTCTTCCCTCGGTCACCCCTTTGATCGTTCCGGGTAGATTTGCGTCCCGGACCGTTATTCCTTCTATCTTAAACATACGGCTGATACCGATCTTTGTTCGGCCTTGATTCTCTATCAATATCTCTCTGGTTTTTACCCATCGACCGGTTTAGATGTACTGAAGCTGAAGGGGCTCCCAATTGGTCGTTCTCGACCCTAATCTTCGACTGATATCGATTGTCAACATCTGCCCAAGTCACAGCGGGGTACTCGATCAAGTTTTGTTTCAACTGGCGTGATGCGATCGAACTCCGCTCGTTTAACCCTTCGGTGAAATCTTGAACAACCCAGTCATCAGTGACCGGTGGTAATTCCATGCGTTCCATTTGGAATCAAGACACGAAATCCCTTAGCATCTTATTATCCCTCTGATTTACCTTGAAGAGATCCGATTTTCTTGTCGCAACATTTATGGACCCAGCATGTGCCTTTACAAACTAATCCACCAACATGGCGAACGAAATGATAGAGTTTGGCGGCAAGTTGTGTTACCAAATCATAGCTCTCTTCGATAGGGTCTCCCCGAATTTCTTTAGCAGTACAGACTCGATCTCATCATCCTACAAATCGTTACCTTTTATGGAACGTATAAGAAGTAACGTGCTCATTAGGGTTTAAGGTCCCGTTGTATTTAGGTATATCAGGCATATGGAACTTCTTTGGGATGGGATTCGGAGTCGCACTTGGAGAGAATGGTTTTTGCACAAACTTCTTGGAGTCCGTTCCTTTTATGATCGGTGGTGCCCCCGGTATCTGGTCAACTCGAGAGTTACAAGTTTCCACCTTCTTGTCGTTGGACTCGATTTTCTTTTCCCTCGATTCTATTGTCTTAGTAAGCTCCTCAAGCATCCTCTTTATAGCAGGATCGGTTGTCGAAATGTTATCACCCGATCTTTTAGGCACTGGCTTGGTACGACGAGTAACCTCTTGTTCGGCCCTATTTGGTGCCCTGTGCTGCTTTTGCAACTGAGCAATCGCGTTTTTTTGGGCTTGAAGCATTTCAAATATTACTTGGAGATTGACCCCTTCGTCTCCTCTACCTTGTGTTCCTCGGCTGTCAATTCGACCCTCTCTGCGCATACTTCCCTCGGGGTCTGCGCCTAAATCCGCATTCAAGGCAACATGAAAACTGACATCAACCAGGGCGTTGCTCCTCCGAGGTCAGCATGTGGCACCTCGATTCCTGGGGTGATATCATTCTCGTTTTCCCCGTGGACTCCGAGGCCGTTGTCACCATGTGTAGATGTGTTCTGCGAGTTTGACATGATTCAACCTGAAAACAAAATTCTTGACAAGAAACAAGCGTAAAATAGTGTGTTATACCAGAATTAGGACTAAACAATCACTATTATCCTTAGTCCCACGGTGGGCGCTAAACTTTTTATCTCGAAATACGAGTAACAATTAAACTTGTAATGTGGTTATAAGGATACGTTATCTTATTAAAAGCCAATTGATAAATGAGTAAATAAATAAATGAGTTAAGCGATTAGAATGAATCAAACCAGTGTCGTTTGCAAGTTATCGACCTCGATTTGGAATAGGCTCGAGACCAAGCGTTAGGAACAACAAGAACAATAAGAACAATAGTAAATTGCAAGTAAGCAAAAAAGCAGCGTATTGTTATTTTTCACTAAGTGAATGTAATATATTATGCTTACAAATGCACATGGTCCCTCTTTATATAGTAGAGGAATCTTAAATAAGGTATAACTCTAATTTCGGAAGTAAAATCTATGATTGGCATCAATAAACATTGGCGGTTCTGTCAATCCCGAGATTCTTGCCGAGATTTGTAGTCGATTACTGATATATCGCTATTCCGTAGCTCGATGTCGATCATATCCGATCTCGATCCTTCAATCTTCGTGTTCTTTGAGATCGAGCTCGCTTCAATATGAACTTAACCTCGACACAGACTCTCGAGCCCACAAAATCGAACGTGCTCCATTTTAACCCTATACACATTCAAATGCGAGTTGAAGTCGATCAAATTCCCACCAACTTGGATCGATTTGAACAAAAAGCAAAAGCTATACATTCATAGAGTTCGTGAGTGAGTTTTGATATATAGTGGTTGTTATAATTGAGGATATGCACGTTAACGTACAACTTTTCTGAATCTTGTTTAAATGTAGAATTTTATGCGGGAATATTCTGCTAGCTAGAAGCAAGTGGTTTAGTGACTCAGTGTGAATATGCCTATGGAATGCAACTTCTTTTTGCCATTTAAAGTAAAAAAAAGTAATTTATAGTTCATGACAGTTACGATGATTATAACTAAAAGTGTTTGAACCAGAAGACTTCACTTTCTATAGCACTTGCATTTGGTTACACTAAAGATAGTAAAATTAATAGCTTCTAAATATCTATAAAAACATATGAAACAATGGTTACTGATCCCTTTGCCCAATTTCTATGAACAGATTGCTTTAAAACCAGTATGTTTGTGCCCATTGTAATGTTTCTCCCTAAGGAATCCTCCAATATCTTTTCTTTTGGGATCTTTACACAAATAGTCGGCGGATTCACTATTCTTTTTCTTACTAGTATACTTAGATTATACTTTGATTACACAATTAATATATAAAAATTATACGTACATTTTACACCCTCTAGCTATTTTAGTCTAACTGATTGAGTGGACCATTATTAAGTTAATTCTTCTTTTTCTTTTGTGCGTTTTGATTTATATACGGGCTATAGTTTTCTTAGCATGTGTGTCATTTGAAGATGGGGCTTTTGCATCTATACTCATTTTTTGGGTCATGTTTTAACTTATATCCGCTTTGTAAAACAAATTACAAGCGTATCCACTTTTCACATAAACTTCAAGTATACAGGCCTGAAGTAGCAAAGGCTTTCACACAAACTTCAGCAGAAGTGCTGAAGTTATTTAGCTCATTTGTAAAAACTTCAGCACTAAATAAGCTGAAGTTTTGTCCTGGATTAATTAGTTTTGTCATAAAGCTTTTTCAAAAACTTCAGCATCTTCTGCTGAAGTTAATTAGTTCCTTTGTAAAAATTTCAGCACTCTATATACTGAAATTTTGTCCTGGATTCGTTAGTTTTGTCGTCATTAGCTTTTTGAAAAATTTCGGCAGAAGATGTTGAAGTTATTTAGTTTAGTTGTAAAAACTTCAACACCCAATATGTTGAAGTTTTGTCTTGAATTCAATAGTTTCTCATAAAAAGTTTTTTGAAAAATTTCAGCAGAAGATGGTGAAGTTATTTAGTTTAGTTGTAAAAACATTAGCACCCAATATGCTGAAGTTTTGTCCTGGATTAATGAGTTTTGTCATAAAGTTTTTTCAAAAATTTCAGCAGAAGATACTGAAGTTATTTAGTTCATTTGTAAAAATTTCAGCACTAAATAAGCTGAAGTTTTGCACAGGTATCAGGAAGGCGGCGCCTGAAGTTGTAAAAATTAAGTATATGTTAAATAATTTTAAAAATATGGGTATAGGTTAAATGGGGACGACCAAATAGGGCGCCCCGTACAATTTCTACTTTGAAGATTCCCAATAATTCTTCTTTTATCCATACCTTTAAATGTGGTACCTCCATTAGTTTGTTGCACTTTCTTGGTGGATTTTCTATTTTTGGGTAATTTTTTACAAGAAGATATATCAGATGTTGTTTCCTTTGTATAGGTAATGTCCAATGCTTTCACATTAGTACCCAAAAAAACCCCTGAAATGAATCCTTATCTTTACTTTGTGTCTCCTTATTGTAAGAAAAATTTAAGTTAAGAGAATTCTTACTTTTATATATTGATCTTGCCTTTTCCTGCATCTCTCACTTTACTTATCACTTTACTTGGTCTTTGGGAAAGTGTAAGACGATTTTGTTACTCTAGTCCTCGGGTAAACCAAATTTATCTATTTTAGCCATTTTTTCTATTACTGATCTAGTTGCTCTTGCTATCTAACCCGCCACTATATTATATACGTTTTTATTGACTTCAAAAGTAAATTTTTTTCTTTTTCTCGGGCTGATAACACTTTTACCACTAAACTATACTCGCTTTAATCTTGCGTATCGATTGGAACGTGGTCACTGGTCAGTCCATATATAAATAATGTTATGATTAATTATGGGCAGGCTATGAGAAATGAACCAAAAAACGTGGATTATTGGACAAAATAGATGCCGTTACAAGTCCACCATAGGCTTTTAATCTCTTTGACTAATCCCATAATTATAGAATGTTCCATCTTTTAAAGGTAAAATGTCAAAGGTAGCTTTGCTTAATACTTAATCAAAATTTAGAAATTTGGAAGCTTTATAGACTTCCACTAGACCTCACATGATACACTTAATTAACACCCCCATGCATGCTTAGAATTTTATATTTATTTCTTTGACCTCATTCCTTTATTAGCAAAGCCACTATAACAATCATGGAATAACTAATGTGGCGTTTATGTTAAGTTTTCAAAAACTGAGTTCGTAAATTATATTGTAGTTTTCCTTTTTCGAACAAGTGTTTTCTTTATCTTATTTTGACAGATAAGAGTTACATACTAATATATTTTGGACATTTTTACACTCAAATTTTCAAATCTTTCTAAAGTCAAAAATTCTAAATTAAATAAGTGGAAGGAAAAAAGCAAAATGCTGATTATTTTAAATACACCTAGTATATATGTTTCTTTTTTCATTTTGGTTAGGTCGCGAAAGAGGTCGTAGGAGAAGCAATAATAGGAGAGTCTATCTGGATTACACCTTTTTTTTTTATCTGTGGTTAAAAAACAAAATTAGAACAAATACTTTAAAATTGCGGTGAGCGTGGATCGAACACGCGACCTTCAGATCTTCAGTCTGACGCTCTCCCAACTGAGCTATCCCCGCAAGTGATAAATGTTTTCATTTATATTTTATTTATTGTATTTAAGCTCACGATCTAATGGCATCCCTCGTTCAGATACCTATCAAATTTTATACTTGGAACTTCGATCTTAGAGCAATTAACATTATTACCCTTATAATCTGACTTAGGTTTCATAATTGGCAGTTGTCTTCCAACAACAATAGGCCCAGTGTAATATTACAAGTGAGGTCTGGGAAGAATGGTATGTACACAGACCTTACGCTTACTTTCAAGAAGGTAAATATGTTATTTCTGAAAGGTCCTCGACTTAAAAAATAAAATAAAAGGAAAGATAGCAGCATCAAGCACACCAATTTCAAAATTTTTGCATTAACACTTCATTGTATGACTTGACACGTATATGCACAGTTAGATTAAAGAAAAGTGCTCTCTTCAACGTCTGTCTTCACCTTTTCTTTTCGATCTTTCTCTTATTTTGTTTGGTGATGTATATTGCATGACCTCTTATTTACATTCTCATTCTTCATTGATAAGGAATAGTTTTCTTCATTTGAACCGACGTCCCTTGATACATCTATATAAGTAGAGGGTTTTGAGGGTTTTGGAGCATTTCCACAAATTGACTACTGTTTACTCTTAGAATCGGATAACAATTAAATTTATAAGTGATCGATTTTAAGGATATGTGATTTCACTTTGCACAAATTGATAAATATAATAATCAATGTTAATAATTAACTGTAAAATAAAGCAAACCAGTATAAAGTGCAACTTGGCCCTCGAGCTAGATCACCCTTGAACCGGTTGAGTGTATAATTGAAAAATATGAACTGAACTGAAGAACAAGAGACTTTAAGAGAGAAAAGTGTATTGTATTGCTTTGTTATGCGAGAATTAGATAATTACAAATGATTAGAACCACCTTGATATAGTAGAGGAATTCTACTTATGGTACAATTCTAAATACAGAAGGAAATCTCATGATTGGATAAATAACCGTTCTTGATTTGATTCGTGCCGAGATTTTCGCCACTTGCCCGGTCACAGATATCTCGGCTTTCCGTTAGTAGGCTTTCTTCGATCTCGCTCGATGTTTATCCCGTTTGGTCTCGATTCTGGCTGGTCTCGATCTCGATTGGTACTTCGAATCCCGAACTTGGTACCACACCTTTATGTCTCGGTCTGATATAACACGGGACTGAACCTCGGCCTACCATCCTAGTCTCGGTTGATCAGACAAAATCGGGTGACCGTATATAGATAGTCCACTCGTTTTTTGGAGTGTAATAATAAGAAACGAATTGAGTCTCCGAACTTCACCCCGATTTGTCTTGACGCCAGCACCGTGACGTAAGCCACATAAGTGACCGAAACGTCCTGTCGGTAGAGTTTCCCATGCATTTAATATGCGTCAGTCGATGGTCTTCCACTACCAGCTTTGAACCATCACCGTGAAACCAATAAATAGGTCCCTTTTCCATTCTTTCAAACTTTACTTTCAATCTCTTCTACTCTAATCTTCAAAGTTCGTTGCATTCTTCAAGCTTCTTATCTTCAGGTCTATGAGTTACATTGTTTGTTCCTTCTAAAATACCAAATATCACAATTTCAATTCTTCTTTTCCCTAAAAAGATAAATTGCTAAGACGTCAAAAACAGTTCCACAGAATGAAACTGCTTCCTCATCTCGGCCGGCCGGCGAGAAAACAACGGCGGAGCACACCCTAAGGAGTTTGTTTCCTGGGGGTGTGTTATTAGTTCCGACTTCAAAGTCGAGAAGACATCGTCAGTCTCTGGTCGATGCGAAGCGGTATCGAGACACGTATGCTCGACATCTAAAAGCTTCCTTGAACAAGTGAAAAAGGACTGCAACTGGGGAAACAAAGAGGTCGTGATACCGGCCCCTGAAGAGGTGATCACGACCCATGTGGAAATGTTCTTGAGTTTTTACACTTACCCTTTCACGTTGGGTCCCCTCGATCCAGTCATTATAGGCTTCTGCAAGAAGTATCAAGTGACCCTCGGCCAAATTCACCCCTCCTTTTGGAGGATTGTGATACTGCTGCGTTTCTTTGTGAGCAGAATCGACAGGCTTTCTTTCACCCTCGATCATCTAATAAGGTTTTACAGCCCTCAAATTTATCGAGGTGGGCCAACGTCGGGCCACCAAGACACTCATCTCAAGCATAGACGAGGATAGAGACCGGGGTTGGATGGAACGGTTCGTCCGAGTGAAGGCCACATACCTGATTCTGGCTGAGAGCATGCCATTTCCTGAGAGATGGAATATGAAACATAGGTATGACTCCAATTTTAATTTTTGTTTGTTATGTTTACTTCATCGCCTTCCTTTATCGATCGGTTTTCCCTGTATAGCTGCTGCCTGGATGCCGGGTGCGGTTCCTCATCTTGAGAGCTGGGTTAAGAGACTGGTCTCGACATCAACACATGTTGAGCACGCATGGCGTGATTTATCAAATGGCCGGTGAGAGGACAAGAATAATGGTAAGCCTTATTCCTGCCTTTAACGATTTGATCACTATTAAAACATTCTTCCGAGCTTACTCAGTTTCCTTTTTTATAGGTCTAGGAAAAGATGCGACGATGAGGCCTCCGTACGGTGATGAAGAAGCTTTACCTTCTATCCTGAAGCTGGCTAAGTAGAGAAAGAGGAAGAGGGCCTCGACCTCCGAGGGGCAAGAGCCTATAAAGAAAGCGGCTCATAAGCCCAAGAAGAGCGTTATCCCCCTTTCTGTGGAGTCAGTCTAACTTTTAAGGGAGGCGAAAGAAAAAGAAGAAGAAGAAGAGGATGATTCCGGTCTGGTGACTCGAGTATGAGATAATACCGAGGGTCAAAAGTCCACTGGACTGGTAGAAGCTGAAAATATTCTACCCCGACCTGTTAGGGTCCAAGAGGGGGATTGAGTCGAAGTCACAGAGCCTACTGAAGCCGAAGGTGCCTCACCTCGGGGTGAGAAGGCGACGGAAGTAACTGTGGAGGTCGGGCTCGAGGATTCTTGATATAGAGAGAATGGCCCAAATATCCACTTGGGGCAATAGAAATCGGAGAAGCCCCCACTCTCTTTGTCAATATTAATTTTCATACTTTAGTTTTTTCCTCTTCTCGTATAACTCTTTATTTTCTATTTTAGTAGGCCTCGGTCCTTCATCATGAAGCTTTCTTTAGGTCTCGAGGGAAACTGAGCCGATATGAGGCCAAAATCCGAGGGCTCACTGAGGAGAAATATGCCCTTAAGCTTTTCAGCGAGCAAAGAGAAGAGGAAGCAAAGGGCCTTCGAGCTGAGCTAGTTGTGGCTTAGAAAGAACAAAATGATCTGGTCGAGCAGGTAATAAGAATCTTAGAAGTTTATGACATCGATTCGGGCGTGACAGCTAACAGTTCGATCCCACAGGTCTAGCAAAAGCTCGATATAATCGAGAAACTTCGTGAGGAAGTGGATGCGGTGAAGGAGGAGACCATAGCATGGAAGAAAAACATGGACCGTCTTGCCTCAGAAAAGAAGGCTGCCCGGGATCAACTGCCCTCGGTTGAAAGACAACTCTAAAGCATGAAAGAGAAGAACTTGGTGCAAGCCAAGTTGAGGAGTTCAGTCTCGGTTGGGTTCAACAACTTCCAATGGAGAGAAGCTGGTCACAGAACTTGCAATGGCCAAATCTGAGGCTGAAACGACCATGACCGATGCTGAGGCAATTATGGCCGTCTACCGATCTGACACCGAGGCCTCTCAAGCTCGAGCAAGGGATGTTGCTCAGGTTCGAGCACATTAGGTTGCCGAGCATGCTAAATTCCAGTCTCGAAGAGATCCACGTTCTTGGCTTCGATCTTACTGACGAGATCGAGAATGAAAAAGAGCTTGAAGATGAAGCCAAAGCGTTGGCCTCTCCCGATGATGATGATTCCGGGAGCATGAGCGGGTTCGAGAGTGGAGAAGAACACGAGGGTGAAGATGTTGCTCCTGGAGAAGACTAGGCCCTTAGGATCTGTATCTTTCTTTTATGCTTCTTTTTTGGATTTTTGTATAGAATTCCGATCAGGACATGTTGCCCTTGTAAGTAACTTTTTGACATATATAAAAAATTTCTTCCTTTATGTCTTGTCTTGTGAAATTTTGCTTCATTTCTGCCTTGTGAAATTGCATTCTAAAGTCCAGGGTTTAAGTAATTCGATCGAGACTGAACTAGCATAGCCTTTATGATCGAGTGAGTGCTTGCTCGAACTCGAGTTAAGGTAAACCTTAGGTTTTTGTTTGAGTGAGGACGTTCTCTCGATCTCAAAGCTAAAGTAGCCCTTAGGCTTTTTGTACTAGGCTGGTATGGTCTTTGTGAAAAAGAAATGTTTATGGCTTTCTCCCCTTTTTCGGCTTGGAAAAGATTTTCATCATTTGTATTTGTAAAATTTGTAATTCCTTAGCATGAAATAAGGAATTGTTCGAGAGTTCGAAAAATTTTGTACTCATTAGAGTTTCCAAGGCTTGATATTATCAAAGCCCTTTATGATTTTGCCGGGGGTAGCCTTTTTAACGTTTTATAAAAAAATTTGAAGGCCTATTTTATTACGGAATTCAGACGTATCTGAACCGTGTTAATTTGGACATCTCCTTTTAAATCCGGGACTTGCCTCTTGGGCTTATTTTCCCGTTTCACTTCGAGCTTGCTCGAAGTGTCAGTTCCCCGAGTGGGATGGCCGTGGCCTATAAAAATCAAGGATTGCATTTAAGGTCTTATGATCTCGAAGTTTTAATAATTCGATCTCGTCTATTTTTTGGACGGTAGTCCCCGAGCATGGGGGTAGTTGTTCGAACTCTAGTTATAATAGGCCCTTAAGCTTGTTTGCACAATAGACCGAGAGTATGAAATTGTAAAGTAGAAAAGTTTTCTAAGGCATGAGATATCCGCAAGGAAAGATACTTCTCTTAATAAATGATTATATATGCATACATGTTAGGTGTCAGGGCTCGAGCAACCTATATGGGCACAGTTCATTCGACTGTTTGGCCCTTACAAAGTTTACCTATCGAGACCCTGTTGTCACGAAGTAATTTCCTTGCAACAAAGTTGACATTCGAGGGCAATGCCCCCCCCAGTATTTGAGATTGATGGAAAAGAAGCCTCGGATGATGTTGAATTGTTATAAGTTAGCACAATAAAAGGTTTCCTCATTAAAAACCTCACTAGAAAACCCATCCGGGACAAAAGCGGTCTTAGGGAAAAAGAGTACAATGCGTGATTTCAGACCTAAAGACTTCGTGTTGAAGAATCCATCGTCGTTCCTGATCGAACACCTGAAATGATTAGTATAAAATATAAATGAAAAATTGAAAGGACGTACCTCAGTAGTATAATTGTTCGTCGTTCATAGTGTCGAGATTGTAGGATCCTTTTCTGATGATTTCGAGGACCTGATACGGTCTTTCCCAGTTCGGACCTAGTTTTCCTTCATTCGGATTTCGGATGTTAAGGGTGACTTTTCTTAGCACCAAGTGCTCGATATTAAAATGTGAAGATTGGATCTTTGATTATAGTACCTTTCGATCCGCTGCTTTTATGCAGCAAATCAAACGAGGGCGGTTTCGCGTCTTTCGTCCCACAATTCTAGGCTCGTATTCATGGCCTCGTGATTTGATTCCTCTGTTGCATATCGGAACCTTAGGCTAGGCTCTACAACCTTGACCCGATAATAGCTTTGGTGCCATAGACTAACGAGAACCGCGTTGCTCCCCTACAAGACTTCGACGTTGTGCGGTATGCCCAAAGAACCCCGGGTAGTATCTCTTCCCACTTTCCTTTGGTGTCAAACAACCCCTTCTTAAGATTTTAAATAATGGTTTTGTTGGTCGATTCGGCTTGTCCATTCCTGCTTGGATGATAAGATGTGGATAAAATTCTCTTGATCTTGTGGTCCTCGAGAAATTTAGTTACTTTGCTGCCGATGAATTACTTTCCATTATCACATACAATCTCGGCAGGCATCCCGAATCGACATATAATGTCATACCAAATGAAGTCTATGACTTCATTTTATCTGACTTTCTTGAAAGCCTGTGCTTCAACCCACTTAGAAAAATAATCAGTCATAAATAAAATAAACTGAGCTTTACCTGGGGCCTACGGAAGAGGGATGACGATGCCCATTCCCCATTTCATGAATGGCCATGGGGATAAGACCGAATGGAGCTGCTCTTTGGGCTGGTGAATCATTAACGCGTAACTTTGACATTTGTCGCATTTTCGAATGAACTCCTTTGAATCTTTCTCCATGTCGATCCAATAATAACCTACTATGATTACTTTGTGGACCAATGACTCGGCACCAGAATGATTTCCACAAGTGCCTTCGTGAACTTCCCGTAGGACGTGTTCGGTATCTCCTGGTCCCAAACATATTTCCAATGGTCCATCGAACGTCTTCTAAACAACGTTCCGTACTTGGACCAAGTGAATCATGCTTCCTTCGTACGTAGAGCTTTCGATTCCTTCAGATCTGATGGAAGTTTCCCGTTCTTTAAGTACTCTATGTACTTGTTTCTCCAGTCTTAGGTCAGACTAGTGGAGTTTATTTCGGCGTGGCCTTCTTTGATCACTGATCGCATGAGTTATACAACAGTCCCCGAGTTTATTTCACTGTCTTCGACCAATGACCCTAATTTTGCAAGAGCGTCGACCTCGCTGTTCTGTTCCCGAGGTACATGTTGTAAGGTCCATTCTTTAAATCGATGTAGAGTTACTTGTAGCTTATCCAAGTATCTCTACATTCGGTCTTCTCAGACTTCAAAAGTCCTGTTGACTTTGTTTACCACGATGAGGGAACCACATTTGGCCTCGATGACCTCTGCTCCCAAACTTTTAGCCAACTTGAGACCTGCAATCATGGCCTCATACTCGGTCTCATTGTTAGTTAATTTCGAAGTTATGATAGATTGTCTAATAATATTACCCGTGGGTAGTTTCAGAATGATACCTAGCCTGGACTCCTTCGCGTTCGAAGCGTCATCCATGAAGAGGGTCCATACCCTCGATGATGTACCCGATTTTAATAACAGTTCTCTTTCGACCTCAGGTACGAGGGTTGGCGTGAAGTCGGCCACGAAGTCTGCCAGGATTTGAGACTTGATGGCCGTTCAGAGTCGATACTCGATATCGTACCCACTGGTTTCAACGGCCCATTTGGCCAATCGACCCGAAAGTTTGGGTTTGTAAAAAATATTGCGAAGAGGATAGGTAGTTACAACACACAGTGGATGACATTGGAAATGCGATTTTAATTTCCTAGAGGCGCTTATCAAAGAAAGTGCTTATTTTTCTAAGTGTGGATATCTGGTTTCGGCCTCATCTAAGGCCCGACTAACATAATAAATAGGGAATTTCTTACCTTGTTCTTCTCGAACTAGGACTCCACTTACCGCTATTTCCGAGACTGCCAAGTATAAGTAAAGTTGCTCGTCCGCTTTTGGGGTGTGAAGCAGTGGCAGGCTCGATAAGTATCGTTTCATCTCCTCCAAGGCCTGTTGGCATTTTTGAGTCCATGAAAATATAATCTTCTTCTTAAGAAGTGAGAAGAATCGGTGACTCCTATCCGATGACCTTGAAATGAATCGCCCTAAAGCGTCTATGGGCCCCGTTAGCCTTTGCACGCCCTTGGCATTATCTACGACCATGATATACTCGATGGCTTTGATTTTATCGGGGTTGATCTCAATCCCCGATTATATACCATGAAGCCAAGGAAATTTCCTAACCCGACCCCGAATGCACACTTTTCTGGGTTGAGCTTCATATTGTACTTCTCAGTATATCGAAAGTATCCTACAAATGTTTTAAATGGTTCTCTGTTCGCAGGGACTTAACTAATATTTCATCAATATAAACTTCCATTGATTTTCCTACTTGTTCTTCAAACATTCGATTTACTAGGCGTTGATAAGTTGCACCAGCATTTTTTAGTCCGGACGACATTACATTATAACAGTAGGTGCCGTATTTAGTGATAAATGAAGTCTTTTCATGATACTCCAAGTACATTTGTATTTGGTTGTACTCGGAGTAGGCATCGAGAAAACTGAGAATCTTATGGCCGGCCGTGGCATCAATCATACGATCGATATTCGACAAGGAAAATAATCCTTAGGGCATGCTTTCTTCAAGTCTTTATAGTCTACTCACATTCTAAGTTTATTTCCCTTCTTAGGGACTACCACTACGTTTGCTAACCATTCCGGATATTTTACTTCCCGAATGGACCCTATTTTGAGAAGTTTAGTTAACTCGTCCTTGATGAATGCATGCTTAACCTCGGACTGGGGCCTTCTTTTTTACTTTATCGGACATAACTTCGGGTCCAGGCTTAATCGATGGGTAGTGATGTCTGGTGGGATCCCTGTCATATAGAGATAGGACCAAGAAAAACAATTATGTTATCTAAAAGGAATTTAATAAGTTTTTTCCTGAGCTCGTGAATTAAATCTGTGCCCAGGTATACCTTTCGTTCGAGCAGATACTCGATCAGTATGACTTGTTCCAACTCTTCGATCGTTGATTTTGTGGCATCAGAGTCATTGGGAATTATGAAATATCAGAGGATCCAATACTCATAATCCTCATCTGTCCCCTGCTCCTCTGATTGGGTCGAGACTGTTACCTGAGGTTGCTATTTGGCCTCTTGTTTTCCCTTCGGATCCAATCCCTTTGCTGATGAGAGTGCCGAGCTGGTATCATTTCGTCGATTGCAAACATATCCTTGGTGGTAGGTTGCTCTCCGTACACTGTTTTGACTCCCTCTGGTGTCGGGAACCTCAAAACTCTGTGAAGGGTTGAGGGTATTGCCCTCATTTTATGGATCCAAGGTCTTCCGAGCAGGGCGTTGTACCTCATCTCACCCTTAATAAAATGGAACTTTGTTTCTTGGATGGTCCCGCCACATTCACTGGAAAGATAATTTAACCTTTAGTGGTTTCACTTGCCATGTCGGAACCGTTAAAGACCCGGGCTACGTGCACAATTTGATCTTGTAAGCTGAGCTTCACTACGACCCTCGATCGGATGATGTTGGCCGAGCTACCTGGATCAATAAAAAAACGTTTTAACTTGAATTTTGTTCATAAGAACATATATTACCAGTGCGTCGTTATGGAGTTGTGAGATCCCCTCTACATCCTCATCATTGAAAGACAAGGTCCCTTCCGGTACATAATCCCGAGTTCGCTTTTCCCTCGTGATCAACATCTTGGTGCGCTTGAATACGGGCCCATGTGGAATGTCGACCCCACAAACTATCATGTGAATCACGTGTTGTGGTTCTTCCTGTCTGCATCCCTATCTCTGAAGTGGTTCTTAGCTCGTTCGCTCAAGAAATCTCGAAGATGATCCCCGTTAACAAACGGACTACCTCCTCCCTCAGCTGTCTGCAGTCCTCTGTTCTATGACCATGAGTACCATGTTATTTGCACATTTGATTAGGATTTCTCTAAGCTAGATCTGTTTGTAAGGGTCGGGGCCACCTGGTGTCTTTGATCCGCCCAATGGCCGATACAATAGCTGATACATCAAAAATTGAAGTTGTATTTCGATAGTCATGGTGCTTCTGTGGGATTGGTATTTAGTTTTATCGAAACCACTCTTACTCATGAGCCTTCAGGAGCTCTGTCCTGGATCATTTCTTTGATCACTTCGAACGGGGTTGCGTCCAGGACCGCTGTTTCTCTGATCTCCGTTGTATGGTTGATATCTATCTCTGTTCGATTGTGGTTCTCTGTAGATGTCCCAGAGAATTCTGCCGACGGGCTTGTTTGGATAGCGGAAGGAGTTCCCAATTGATCATCCTCGACCTTGATTTTTTACTGGTACCGATTCTGCACATCGGCCCAGGTCACAACTGGATATTCGATTAAATTATTCTTTAACTATCGTGAGGCCACCGAACTTCGTATGTTCAACCCTTGAGTAAAAGCCTGGACGCCCAATCATCTGCGACCGGGGGTAGATCCATATGTTCCTTCTGGAACCGGGATACGAACTTTCTAAGCATCTCGTTGTCTTTTTGTTTTACTTTGAAGAGATCTAACTTCCTAGTCTCGACCTTTATAGCTCCAGCGTGTGCTTTGACGAAGAAACCTGCAAGCATGGCAAAGGAATCAATGGAGTTGGGCGGAAAATTATAGTACCATATCATCTCCCCCTTCGATATAGTTTCTCCGAACTTCTTCAGTAGAATAGACTCAATCTCATCAACCTCTAAATCGTTCCCCTTTATTGCGTATGTGTAAGAAATAATATGCTCATTGGGTCGGTAGTTCCATTATACTTGAAAATTTCTAGCATGCGGAATTTCTTTGGAATGGACTTAGGAGCTGCGCTCGAGGGGGGGGGGGGGGGGGGGGGGGAGGGAAGGCTTTTGTACGAACTTCTTTGAATCCAAACCCTTCAGAATCGGTGGTGTCCCCGGAATTTGATCAACTCGGGAGTTATACGTTTCCATTTTTTTGTCATTTGCTTCAATCTTCTTCTCCCCTGATTCAATTCTCCCTCGTGAGCTCCTCTAGGATTTTCATAATAGGAGGGTCAGTCCCCGATTCGTTCACATTGGGCCTCTCCGGTACTGGTTCGGCCCTGTGAACAACTTCTAGTGAAGGCTCAAGTTCGGCCCTGTGAGTGATTCTGATTTTGGAATTGCGCTGTGGCAGCTTGTTGAGCCTGCAACATTTCAAATATTAGTCGAAGGCTAACTCCACCGTCTTCGCCGCCCTATGTATTCTGACTAGCTGATCGGACATCTCTACGGACGCTATTTTCGGGGTCGATGCCTAGATTCGCATTCAGGGGAACATGGGAACTGACATCGATGAGGTCTGCAGCCGGTATTCCCTCGAGGTCAGCCTGAGGTACTTCGATCCCTGGGGCAACTATATTGCCGTTTCCCCCTTGAAAACCAAAGCCATTGTCGGCATGTGTAGGTTCTGTTTGAGAGTTCGACATGATGATCCTGAAATCAAAACACTTACGGGAACAAGCGTAAAGCAGTGTGTGTTATAAGAATTAGTACCAGGCAATCACTATTATCCTTAGCCCCACTGTGGGCGCCAAACTGTTTACCCTTAGAATCGGATAACAATTAAATTTATAAGTGTTTTTAAGGATATGGGATTTCACTTGGCACAAATTGATAAATATGATAATTAATGTTAGTAATTGACTGTAAAATAAAGCAAAGCAGTATAAAGTACAACTTGGACCTCGATGTAGATCACCCTCGAATCGGCTGAGTGTATAATTAAGAAATATGAACTGAAATGAAGAACAAGAGAATTTAAGAGAGAAAAGTGTATTGTATTGCTTTGTTATGCGAGAATTAGATGATTACAAATGATAGAACCCCCCTTTATATAGTAGAGGAATTCTACTTATGGTACAATTCTAAATACAGAAGGAAATCTCATGATTGGCTAAATAACCGTTCTTGATTTGATTCGTGCCGAGATTTCCGCCATGATCCTTGCCCGGTCACGGATATCTCGGCTTTCCGTTGGTAGGATTTCTTCGGTCTCGCTCGACGTCTATCCTGTTTGATCTCGATCCTGGCTGGTCTCAATCTCGATTGGTACTTCGAATCCCAAGCTTGTTACCGCACCTTCATGTCTCAGTTTGATATAACAAGGGACTGATCCTCGACTTACCATCCTGGTCTCGATTGATCAGACAAAATCGGGTGAGTCCAATTTTAACCGTATACAACTGCATAATACCAGTGTTTAACAAGATGCTTTTGGGGCGAATTCCGTGGTTTAGCCTTTGGGGCTGATCCTCAGCCTACCATCCTCGGCCTACCATGCTTTTGGTGAGGCCTAAGCTCTATTGTTCTGAACGTAAGCTTAGGCTTTCAGCAGGTTTTTGCATGGGGTGTAAGCCCAGAAATCTTTCCAAATTAGAATTAAAATTGTTACACGAGTCCTTAGATTTATACCAAAAAACACAAGTCATTACATTCTAAAAAGTTGAAAAACTAAAAGGTATAAAGATTTTTTATTCTTTGCCGTAATTTCTATTCTTTCTCTTCGTCTTCTGTCAGGTGCAAATATAAAATGATTAATTTACAAACTATAAAATAAGAACGCACCATCCTTTATGATTTGTTATGGTTCGATGCTTCTGATTATATGTTCCTTCTTTGCTTTCTTTTCAAGTTATTTTGCCTTTTAATTTCAAGTTAATTTATAAATTTCTACTCAATTTGTTTCTTATAGTCTAATTAATTTTTTTGATCAAGCCTTTTGTTTAGTTTTTTAGTTCATTGCTATTTCAAACTAGCATTAATTAATGAAGTTGTTATATTTACATTCCACTTATTTTATATTCTTTTTAAATTTTTATATTTTTATGTACTTTTATCTTATTTCAATATTTTTTTATAATAATTATAAAATACAAAGAATTAAAGATCCAGGAGACTTACGCTCAGCGGCTCGAGGCTTATGTTTTGCCATGTATAGGGTAAAATCCTTCGCCTCGTGCCGCGACTTTAAAACACTGCACCATACTTTTCAAAGTCTTTCTCGACATTTTGTTCTTTCTTTGTCTCTCTCCTTTTGGTCAATATTTTTAGTTCAATTTATTGGATATAACGGTGTCTTTAATTTGAACTTCATGACATGATATCTTGATGAAAGTCGAATAAAAACAGTGAGTGTTGCTTCTCCAATTATAAATATAATGTTTAAGTTAGTGGGCAGCTTAAGTAGACGCATGTATGTCGCACTATACTTTTTCAGAGGCATCCATTTGTTATTTGTTGAAGCAAAGACAGTGAATATTTTAGTAGAAGATTGGTTGAATTGCTTGCTGTGGTATTATGGGCTTGAGACATCTGAGGTGATGGATTATTGAGTACTGGGAAATAACTTGGGATTGTTACACAAATATTCGGTCAAATTTATTGTTTATTTTTTGGCCGGTATATATAAACTAGTTTAGTTTAAGATATTAAGTTGGCGGTAATTCTTCAAATAAGTTCTTGAACCAGTTGGTCCATACTAATTGATTGGCCCAACACTCCTACTTGTACTATCTAGTAGGCCAGGGCCGTGGGCCCATTTTCTTTGGGGGTGTGCATTCAAATTGTCAATTTACGTTTCTAAATAGTCGTTCGTCCAACCGCTTAAATTAAAAATAATCAGTAAATATATAATACATCTATAATATATGTATAACCATGCGTTAATCTGTATGTACTTTATGTATACCGGTTAAAGATAAACAATGAACCGGCCGACGATTTATGTAAATATCCATTTACTTTTGGATTATTCAGAATTCGTTTTTTTTTATTTTTGACTTTGAAAAAGTGCAATTCAATCGGGGCTTTTGCATCCGTACTCACTTTTTGTGCCACGTTTTAACTTATACCCGCTTTGTAAAAAAATTGCACTCGTACCCGCTTTTGCGCATAACTTCAGCATACGGGGCTGAAGTAACAAATGCAATCACGCAAAACTTCAGTATTCTAGTAGACAGGCCTGAAGTAGCTTGCGAACTTCTAGAGCTGAAGTTCCCAAGTTATAAAGAAACAACTTCAGCATACAGGGTTGAAGTTCCCTAGTTATAAAGACAAAGACTTCAGCATACGGGGCTGAAGTTCCCCCACTTACACTGGGAAACTTCAGCTATAGAGCTGAAGTTTTGTCTTTGTAACTGGGGAACTTCAGCATACGGGCTGAAGTTCCCCAGTTATAAAGACAAAAACATTCAGCATACGGGGCTGAAGTTCCCCCACTTACACTGGGAAACTTCAGCTATAGAGCTGAAGTTTTGTCTTTGTAACTGGGGAACTTCAGCATACGGGCTGAAGTTCCCCAGTTATAAAGACAAAAACATTCAGCATACGGGGCTGAAGTTCCCCAGTTTACAAAGACAATACTTCAGCTCTAGAGCTGAAGTTCTCTAGAGCTGAAGTTTTGTCTTTGTAACTGGGGAACTTCAACCCCCTATGCTGAAGTTGTTATCTTTATAACTTGGGAGTTCGTAACTGGGAAAGAGCTGAAGTTTTGTCTTTGTAACTGGGGAACTTCAGCTTAACTGGTGAACTCCAGCCCAGCGAGGGAAAGGGAGCTGAAGTTATTTAAAAAATGGGTACAAGTTAAAAAATTTTTAAAAAACGGGTATAAATTAAATGGGGGCGACCAAATAAGGTGCCCGTGTAATTTTTACAATTCAATCCAACCCCAAAAGCAAACGGGAAAGGGCTTGGTTTGCCTTGATTTTTTTTTGTCTTTTCGATTTGGTTTTTCTTGGTTTTATTTTTTGTTGTTTTAGTGTTTGTCAGTTTTTATTTTAACTGTTATTCACCATCGTCAATCCATACAGGATTGAGCAAGGCATTGTACAGCAAAAGATTGTAGCATACCACATCGATATGTTACAAGGACATCAATTACTAGATGAGATTATAAACTGGTCTGCATTCATGCATACTCTCTGTCGCAAAGCTGTATGACCACCCAAAAAGAAAGACGAACGTAATAACCCTTCATATGACCAGCTTTTACACTCTTTGATTTACTCTACATTCTAAATTTTATCCGTTTTGGCCTTTTTTCCTACTTTTTATTTATTTATCTTACTGTACAAATAAATGTCTCAATTATTACTACTCTACTCATTTCTATTCCCTAATGTAAAAATCTTATTGTAGGAATAAATGTTTCAATTATTACTACTTCACTCATTTTTATTCTTTATTGCAAAAAACTTATTGTCGGAAGATGTCTCAATTATTACTACTCTATCTACTCCTTCATAATTTCTCAATATTTGCTACTCCAACATTTCATACTCCCTTCATGAAGATTGAGTATCCATACGGTTCACAATCTTCACTGCCTGAGTGGTACTAGCAATGAGAATGAGATACAAAGCAAAAGCAAGAGAAAGAGAGTACTTTTCTCGTGTTCTAGCTTACTATTAAGGTTTCTGAACTGAAAATTGTGAGTATATATGCATGCAGTTCAATGTAAATGAATGAATCTAACTCGACTACTTTTTTAATTTTCTTTTTTATTATGTATTTTGCTGTTAACTTGCGCTGCCATACAAGGCTAAATTGATGTTTTGTATGACATATATGAAGATAAAATGAGTCTTGAAGAAGGGCGATGAGATGAGGTCATAAATATAAGCTTAGGAAGGAATTCTTTACCCTGATATACAGGACCTGTAGCAGGATCAAAGGTTAATTAATTGCACTTAAGCATTAGCTTACTCCTACCGTGATTGATTTATTCCGTCCACGTATTCACCAAGATGTTTCATGATTAAAGGCTAGAATTTATAATATAGAACATTGCTTTTACTTATACATAACAAGTAGTATTTCGTATAGCATATAACGACCTAAAATCCAATTAGTTGTGATAACATCTAACACAATCTGTAATGACTCGGCCGATCGTTTTGAGAGTTGTAGCTCTGTTCTCCCATTTACTGCTCGTTTTAAGCTTAATAGTTGCTATGTGACTTGCTGGGGTAGCTGGTTCGGGTTCGGTGAGGTTTCAGAATGAGTTGAGACACTTAGTCTCAAGGTTGGAAGCTTAAGTTGAAAAGGTTGACTTGCGTGTAAATGGCTCCGAATTGAAGTTTCAGTGGTTTAGTGAGCTCCATTTGGTGATTTTGGACTTAGAAGTGTGTCCGGATAGTGATTTGAAGGTCCGTAGTTGAATTAGGCTTGAAATGGCGAAAACTGAAAATTTAGAAGTTTGACCGAAAGTGGACTTTGTTGTTACAGGGCTCAGATTGGGGTTCCGAGAGTTGGAGTAGGTCCACTGTGTCATGTACAACTTGTGTGCAAAATTTGAGGTCAATCGAACGAGATTTGATAAGTTTCGACATCGAATGTGGAAGTTAGAAGTTCAAAAGTTCATTAGGCTTGAATCGATGCGCGATTCGTAGTTTTAGCATTGTTTGATGTGATTTGAAGGCTCGACTAAGTTCGTATCGTATTGTACGACTTGTTGGTTTATTTGATTGAGGTCCCGGAGGCCTCGGGTGAGTTTCGTATGGTTAACAGATCAATATTTGGACTTGAAGAATTGCTGAAATTTTCTGGTGCACTTATCTGGTTTCCTTATACACGATCACGTAGGAAGGTCCGCGATCACGTAGGAAAATTTGATAAGCTGTGGTATCTTGTTCAATGTGATCGCCAGTTTTGGTATGCGGTCGCGTAGACTGGGGAATGAGTGCATCACGAACACGAGGGCTAAGTCGCGTTCGCCAAGAGGAAAGGAGGCAAGAGCTGGCTACGCACATTGTTCTATATGAACACGTGGGTCTATCCGCGATCGCGCATGCCTGGGAAGCCTATGCTTCACGTTCGCGTGAGTGTGTATGTGACTGCATAGAGAAAGTTCTAGGGGCAATGGAAATTGTGCTTCGCGATCGCGAAGGTGTTTCCGCGATTAAGGATATCTAGACAGACTTTAAATATTTCAATAACGAGGGTTTGATCTCATATCACAAATTTCATTTTGGCGGTTGGAGGCAATTTTTAGGGATATTTTTAACGGAGTGATTGGAGTAAGTGATTCTTACTTAGTTTTACTTAAATTCCATGTTTATATCTTTGATTTCATCATTTAATTAGTGATTTGAGTTGAAAAATTGGAAAAGATGGAGGAAAGTCCTTAGGCTTAAAAATTTGGGGATTTGATCGAGATTTTGGTATTGGATTTGAGTAATTTTAGTATGGTTGGACTTGTGGTTGAATGATTGTTCGGATTTTGTGACTTTTATCGGATTCCGAGGTGTGGGCCCGGGGATTGACTTCTGGGTTGACTTTTTGACTTTTGATTAAGAACATAGTATTTTCTTATGGAATTGATTACTTTAGCTCGTGTTGATTGTATCGAACTGTTTGTGGCTAGATTCGAGGCAATTGGAGGCCGTTTCGCGAAGCAAGGGCTTGTCGGAGTAGGGATTTGCATAGTTGAGGTAAGTAACACTTCTAAGCTTGGTTGTGAGGGTATGAAACCCCAAATTACGTGCTATGTGAATGATGTTGAGGTGACGCGCATGCTAGGTGATTGGCGTGTGGGCGTGCACCGTAGAAATTGTGATTTAGTCGATTCCCTGGAACTGCGTAGCTATTTTATCTGAAGTTCTAGGGGCAATGGAAATTGTGCTTCACGATCGTGAAGGTGTTTCTGCGATCACGATTAAGGATATCTAGGCAGACTTTAAATATTTAAAAAATGAGGGTTTGAGCTCATATCACAAATTTAATTTTGGGAGCTCGGTTGGAGGCAATTTTTGGAGAGATTTTTAACGGAGTGATTGGGGTAAGTGATTCTTACTTAGTTTTGCTCAAATTCCATGTTTATATATTTGATTTCATCATTTAATCAGTGATTTGGGTTGAAAAATTGGAAAAGATGGAGGAAAGTCCTTAGGCCAAATTTTGGGGATTTGATCGAGATTTTGGTATTGGATTTGACTAATTTTGGTATGGTTGGACTCGTGGTTGAATGATTGTTCAGATTTTGTGAATTTTATCGGATTCCGAGGTGTGGGCTCGGGGATTGACTTCCGAGTTGACTTTTTGACTTTTGATTAAGAACATAGTATTTTCTTATGGAATTGATTACTTTAGCTCGTGCTGATTGTATCTAACTGTTTGTGGCTAGATTCGAGGCAATTGGAGGCCGTTTTGCGAAGCAAGGTCTTGTCGGAGTAGGGAATTGCACAGTTGAGGTAAGTAACGCTTCTAAGCTTGGTTATGAAGGTATGAAACCCTAAATTACGTGCTATGTGAATGATGTTGAGGTGACGCGCATGCTAGGTGATGGGCGTGCACCGTAGAAATTGCGATTTAGTTGATTCCATGGAACTGCGTAGCTATTTTATCTTAACATTTTTGCCATACTCTATGTGTTAGCGCAATTGAGCTGTGATTCATGCTAGAAATTAGGTTATATGCTGGTACTATTGGGACCCACAATGGTCATTCTTTGCTGTTGAGTTATCTGTTTAATTGCAGTTGTGTACACACTCAGATTCATCATTACGTGTCATATCTCAATCTCTGTTATTGTATATTATCACATCTTGTATCATTGATTACGGATGCTTAGCATGAGTGTTGTGAGCCCGATAGATTGGAGAGATTGGTGAGAGTTGGGGCCTGAGTGTTGTGCTGTGAGTGATATCTATATATATGTGGATCGGGTTGCACGCCTCAACAAGCCTTACATCTATATATATGTGGATCGGGTTTCACACCGCAACAAGCCTTATGGTTATATATTTGTGGATCAGGTTGCACACCGCAACAAGCCTTATGGATATATATACATGGATCAAGTTGTATGCCGCAACAAGCCTTATGGTTGTATATATATATATGGAACGGGTTGCGTGCCACAACAGGCCTTGTGGCTATATGTGGATTGGGTTGCGCACCGCAACAGTTATCGTACAGTGTTGAGTGACTGAGCGTGACGAGCGAGAATTGAGACATGCAGATTGAGTACTTTGAGAGTGTGAGTACTTGGTATTTCATTGTGTTTCATCACATACGGTATTCACGTTGGCATGTAGCTATAAAGACGTCATACTCTTCTTATCAGTCACACTTGGCATATTTTATCTATGCTAAACTTAATTGTTTAACCTAGAAGCATGCCTACTTTTCTGCAATGTTAAACTCCGTATCTTCATTTTATTGTTTGAGCTCGTCACTTCTTTCAGACCACATGTTAGACTTGTTACTTATTAAGTTGGTTGTACTCACGCTACACCCTGCACTTCATGTGTAGATCCAGGTATTTTTGGGCACGACAATTGCTGATTCCTGGAGTTTCATCAGTTTAGAGACCATTGAGGTAGCTTCCTTGGCGTCCGTAGACCTTGACTCTACAACTTTATCGTTTATTATTGTTCATAATGTTCTACTTTCCTAGACAGTGTTACATTGGTTAGACCGTAAGGTTATGTAGATACTGTTCTACTTCAGCACCAGTTACATCTCCACCCGCCCATCTAGCTCTAGGTGGGGCTCAGGCAGCTAGGGGTCGCCCTAGAGGGGGAGGCAGATCAGGTGGCGGTCATGCCTGATTCTATACCATTCCTTCTAGGCCAATTTCCGTTGCTTCAGACACGGTTATCACATGTATTGTCTCAGTATGCAACATGGATGCTTCTATATTATTTGACCCTAGTTCCACTTATTCGTATGCATTATCGTATTTTTCTCATTATCTAGATATGGCACGTGAATCCTTAGTTTCATCAGTATATGTATCTATGCAAGTGTGGGATACTATTGTTGTGGACCGTGTATATTGGTCATGTGTAGCGACTATTGGGGGATTGGAGACTAGATTTGATCTCTTATTCCTTACTATGGTCGATTTCGACGTGGTCTTGGGCATGGATTGATTGTCTCCGTGTCATGCTATTCTGGATGGTCACACTGAGACCGTGACATTGACAACGCCAGGGATACCAAGGATCAAGTGGAGAGGTTCTCTTATTATGTTCCTTGCAAGGTGATTTCATATTTGAAGGCCCAACGGATGGTTGGGAAGGGGTGTTTATCTTATTGGGCCTTTGAGAGGGATGTAGGTGCTTATACCCCTACTATTGATTTTGTTTCAGTGGTGACTTTTCGAATGTGTTTCCTGCAGACCTGCCGGGTATGCCGCCCGATAGGGATATTCACTTTGGTGATGACTTGGTGCCGAGTACTCAACCCATATCTATTCCTCCTTATTGTATGGCACCAACTGAGTTGAAGGAATTGAAAGAGCAGCTTCAGGAACTTCTTGATAAGGGATTTATTAGTCCTAGTGTGTCGCCTTGTGATACACCAGTTCTGTTGGTGAAGAAGAAGGATGGTACTATGCGTATGTGCATCAACTATAGGCAGTTGAACAAAGTTACAATCAAGAACCAGTATCCTTTTCCGCGCATTCATGACCTATTTGAACAGCTCCAGTGAGTGAAGGTGTTCTCTAAGATTGATTTGAGGTCTAGGTATCACCAATTGAAGATTCGGGACTCAGATATTCTAAAGACTACATTCAGGACCGTTATGGTCACTATGAGTTCCTTATGATGTCTTTTGGGCTAACCAACGCCCCATCAACATTCATGCATCTAATGAATAGTGTATTTCAAACTTATCTCGACTCGTTTGTCATAGTATTCATTGATAATATCCTGGTGTACTCTCGTAGACAACATGAGTATGCCCAGTATTTGAGGATTGTACTACAACGACTGAGGGAGAAGAAGCTTTATGCCAAGTTCTCCAAGTGTGAGTTTTGTCTTAGTTCAGTGGCGTTCTTGCGGCACGTGGTGTCCAGTGAGGGGATTAAGGTGGATTCGAAGAAGATAGAGGTGGTTCAGATTTGGCCCAGGCCATCCTCAACTACGGAGACTTAGACCTTTCTCGACTTCGCCAGTTATTATCGTCGCTTCGTGGAGGGTTTCTTGTCTATTGCATCGCCTTTGACCAAATTGACCCAGAAGGGTTCCCCTTTTAGGTGGTCGGATGAGTGTGAGGAAAGCTGAAAGCTCAAGACTACCTTGACCATAACTCTAGTTCTTGTTTTGCCTTCATTTTCAGGCTCTTATACAGTGTATTGTGATGCTTCTCGGATTGGTATTAGGTGTGTCTTGATGCAGGGGGTAGAGTAATTGCTTATGTTTCACATCAGTTGAAGCCCCATGAGAAGAACTACTCTATTCACGATTTGGAATTGGCTACCATCATTTATGCATTGATGATTTGGAGGCACTATCTCTATGGTGTGTCTTGTGAGGTATTTACAGTTCATCAGAGTCTCCAACACTTGTTCAAACAGAAGGAGATAAAATTGAGACAACGAAGATGGTTGGAGCTGCTAAAGGACCATGATATTACTATTCTGTATCATCTCAGGAAGGACAATGTGGTGGTCGATGCCTTGAGTAGAAAGGCGGTGAGTATGAGTAGCCTTGCATTCATTCCTCTTGGTGAGAGACCGTTTGCAGTTGATGTTCATGCCTTGGCCAACCAGTTCGTGAGGTTAGATATTTTGGATCTCTGACGGGTTCTAGCTTGTGTGGTTTCTCGGTCTTCCTTATTTGATTGCATCAGAGAGCGCCAGTGTGATGATCCCCATTTGCTTGTCCTTGAGGACATGGTTCAACACAGTGATGCCAGAGATGTTACTAATGGGGATGATGAGGTGTTTAGGATGCAGGGTCGGATTTGTGTCCCAAACGCTACATGAGTTGATTCTTGAGGAGGCCTACAACTCACGGTATTCCATTCATTCGGGTGCCGCAAAGATGTACCAGGACTTGAGGTAGCACTATTGGTGGGAGGAGGATGAAGAAGGATATAGTGGGGTTTGTAGCTCGGTGCCTAAACTGTCTGCAGGTGAAGTATGAGCTTCAGACGCTTGAGATTTTGGAGTGGAAATTGGAGAGTATCACCATGGATTTTGTAGTTAGGATCCCAAGGACTTCGAGGAAGTTTGATGCTATTTGGGTGAATGTGGATCGGCTGACCAAGTGCGCATTTCATTCCAGTTCGGACTACCTATTGTTTAGAGCAGTTGGCTGCTATTTATATTCGCGAGATTGTTCTCCTTCATGGTGTTCCGGTGTCCATCATTTCAGATCGGGGCACGCATTTACATCACAGTTCTGGAGAGCAGTGCAGTGTGAGTTGGGCACCTAGGTTGAGTTGAGTACAAAATTTCATCCTCAGACGGACGGACAGTTCAAGTTCACTATTCAGATATTGGAGGATATGCTACACATTTTTGTCATAGATTTCAAGGGTTCTTGGGATCAATTTCTGCCGCTCGCAGAGTTTGCCTACAACAAAAGCTACTAATCGAGCATTCATATGGCTCCATATGAGGCTTTGTATGGGAGGAGGTGCCTATCTCTGGTGGGTTGGTTTGAGCCGGGTGAGGCTAGGGTATTGGGTACTGACTTGGTTCAAGATGCTTTGGACAAGGTTAAATTGATTCAGGATCGACTTCACACGACGCAGTCTAGGAAGAAGAGTTAGGCCGATAGAAAGTTTCGTGATGTTGATTACATGGTTGGGGAGAAGGTATTGCTTAAGGTTTCACCCATGAAGGGTGTTATGAGGTTTGAGAAGAAGGGTAAGTTAAGCCATTAGTATATTGGGCCGTTTGAGGTGCTTTAGAGGGTTGGGTAGGTGGCTTACAAACTTGCCTTGCCGCCTAGTCTGTCGAGTGTGCATCCAGTGTTCCAGGTTTCTATGCTCCGGAAGTATGTCATCAATCTCTCACATGTTTTGGATTTCAGCATGTTTTATTTGGATGATGATTTGACTTATGATGTGGAGCCGGTGGCCATTTTGGGTTGGCAGTTTCGAAAGTTGAGGTCAAAGGACATAACTTCAGTGAAGGTGCAGTGGAGAGGTCAACTAGTTGAGGAGGCTACTTGGGAGACCGAGCAGGAGATGCGGAGCAGATACCCACGCCTATTTGAGACTCCACGTACGTTTCTAGACCCGTTCGAGGACGAACATTTGTTTAAGAGGGGGGGGGGGGGATGTAACCATCAAGCTAGTTGTTTTGACAGTTGTAGCCCCCTTCCCCCATTTACTGTTTACTGGTCGTTTTATTCTTAATAGTTTCTAAGTGACTTGCTGGGGTAGCTGGTTCAGGTCCGAAAAGGTTTCAGGATGAGTTGAAACACTTAGTCTCAAGGTTGGAAGCTTAAGTTGAAACAGTTGACCAGATGTTGACTTGTGTTTAAATGGCTCCGAATTGGAGTTTCGATGGTTCTGTTAGCACCGTTGGGTGATTTTGGACTTAGGATCATATGGATAGTGATTTGAGGTACGTAGTGAATTAGGCTTGAAATCAGGAAAGTTGGATATTTAGCAGTTTGACCAAGAGTGGACTTTGTGGTTAGCGAGCTCGGATTGGGGTTCCAGAATTAGGAGTAGGTCCGTGGTTTCATGTGTGGCTTGTGTGCAAAATATAAGGTCAACCGGACGTGATTTGATAGGTTCGGCATCGAATGTGGAAGTTAGAAGTTCAAAAGTTCATTAGGCTTGAATCAATGTGCGATTCGTAGTTTTAGCGCTGTTTGATGTGATTTGGAGGCTCGACTAAGTTCGTATCGCGTTTTAGGACTTTTTGGTATATATTTAGTTGAGGTCCCGGGGGCCTTGGGTGAATTTCGTACTGTTAACGGATCTATTTTTGGACTTGGATAATCGCTGATACTTTCTGGTGCATTAATCTGGTTTCCTTATGCACGATCGCGTGGGAGGGTCTGCGATCGCGTAGGATAATTGGAGAAGCTGTGTTATTTTGTTCAATGTGATTTCCAGTTCTGGTATGCTATCACGTAGGCTGGGGGAATCGGGGCATCACAAACACGTGGGCTAAGCCGCGCCCGCCAAGAGGAAAGGAGGCAAGAGATGGCCACGCGCATTGTTCTATGAGAACGTGTGAGTCTATCCGCGATGTCGTAGGCCTAGGAAGCCTATGCTTCACGTTCGCGTGAGTGTGTATGCGGTCGCATAGAGGAAGTTCCAGGGGGCAGTGGAACTTTTTCTTCCCGATCGCGAAGGTGTTTCTGCGATCGCGATTAAGGTTATCTTGGCAGACTTTCAATATTTCAAAAATGAGGTTTTGGGGTCATATCCCAAATTTGATTTTGCGAGCTCGGTTGGAGGTGATTCTTGGGGATATTTTCAATGGAGTGATTGGGTAAGTGATTCTTTCTTAGTTTTGGTTAAATTCGATGTTTGTATCTTTGATTTCATCATTTAATTTTTGTATGGGTGGACTCCTGGTTGAATGTATGTTTGGATTTGATGACTTTTATCGTACTCCAAGACGTGGGCCCGAGGGTTGACTTTTGAGTTGACTTTTTGAATTTTGATTAAGAACTTAATATTTTCTTATGGAATAATTTCTTTAGCTCGTGTTGATTCTATCGAGTTATTTGTGGCTAGATTCAAGGCTATCAGAGGCTGTTTCGCGAGGCAAAGGCTTGTTAGAGCAAGGATTTGCACAGTTTGAGGTAAGTAACACTTCTAAGATTGGTTACGTGCTATGTGATTGATGTTGAGGTGACATGCATGCTGGGTGACTGGTTTGTGGGCGTGTACCATAGAAATTGTGATTTATTCGATTCCCTGGAACTGCGCAACTATTTTATTTGAACATTTTTGCTGTACTCTATGTGTTATAGCACTTGAGTTGTGATTCTTGGTAGAAATCATATTTCGGCTATATGCTGGTACTACTGGGACCCACAGTGGTCGTTCTATGCTGTCGAGTTATTTGTTTAATTGTAGTTATGTACCTAGTCAGATTCATCATTATGTGTCATATCTCAGTCTCTTTTATCATATATTGTCACATCTCATATCATTGATTAGGGCTACTAAGCATGAGTGTTGTGAGCCCGAGAGACTGGAGAGATTGGTGACTGAGATAGGACCTCAGTGCCGTGTTGTGAGTGATATATTTATATATGTGGATCGGGTTGCACGCTGTAACAAGCCTTATGGCTATATATATGTGGATCGGGTTGCACGCCGCAACAAGACTTATAGCTATATATATATGGATCTGGTTGCGCGCCACAACAGGAATCGTACAATGCTGAGTGATTGAGCGTGACGAACGATAATTGTGACGCGCAGATTGAGTGCTATGAGAGTGTGAGTACTTGGGATTTTACTGTGTCGCATCACATACGATATTCACATTGGAATGTATCCATAGAGACGTCATACTCTTCTTATCAGTCACACTTGGCATATTTTATCTGTGCTAAACTTAACTGTTGAACCTAGAAGCATACCTACTTTTTGGTATTGTTAAACTCCATATCTTTAATGTATTGTTTTACCTCGTCACTTCTTTCAGACCACAGGTTAGACTTGTTACTTATTGAGTTGGTTGTACTCATGATAAACCCTGCACTTCGTGTGAAGATCCAGGTGTTTCCGGGCACCGCGGTTGCTGATTCCTAGCGTTTCATCAGTTCAGAGAACATCGAGGTTGCTGCCTTGGCGCCCATAAGCCTTGACTCTCCTCCTTTATCTTTTAGTCTTGTTCATACCGTTCTACTTTCCTTGACAGTGTTCCGCTGATTAGACCGTGTGGTTATGTAGATTCTCATGTACTCTGTGACACCCGGGTCTTTTGGGAGAATTTTGTACTGAGTTAAGATGTTTATATTCAGTTTTTACGAAATTCTTACTTATTTAAACCTATTTCCGTATATTTTGGATTTAAAAATGTTGGTATGTGTGTGACATCGACTTTGAGGCTACCGAACCCTTTGGAAACTTCACATTCTTATACTCTTGTCATGCGTATTTGTTAATTCCAGGAACTAAACTTCTGTTATTCTATTCTTTCACAGATGGTGAGGACACGTGCTACCAGACAGGACGGACAACCACCAGTACCACCGGCTAAGGCCACGAGAGTCTGGGGTCATGGTAGGGGCTGTAGTAGGGGGCAGAGGTGCATCTCGTACATCAACTATAGCATCACCTACAAATCCACCAGTTTCCCCAGCTCAGGAGCAGGTGTCAGATATGGTTGAGCTGGTGGGACCAGCTTAGGCACCAACTATGCCTATTGTGATTCCAGTCCTTCAGGAGGCTCTGGCCTAGATATTGACTGTTTGCACAGGCCTTGCTTAGGAGGTCTCATTTCCGGACGCAACAACCACTTCTCAAGTTGGGGTAAGTACTTAGACTCCCACCGCCCATACTCCAGAGCAGGTGATCTAGGGACTTCATACACCGGTGGTACTACCAGCCAAGCCGGTTGCAGCTGCTCAGCCCAAGTGGGTCCCATTATGACTGATGATGAGCATAGGAGACTAGAGATATTTGGGAGGCTCCAACCTCCATCATTCAGTGGGGCTGAGTTTGATAAAGCCAGGACTTCTTGGACAGGTTCCAATGTAGTCTTCGCATGGCGGGTATACTGGAGACCATTATGGTCTTATTCACTACTTTTTTCAGTTTACTGGGGCTGCCTTTAGATGGTGGGAGGCCTATGAGAGGAGCAGGACACTCGGTGCAGCACCGCTTTGATGTCGTCCAATTTCACTCCTCTATTTAAGGTAATGAAAATGGTCAATGCAATAGTAATACCCAACAAGAGTCGGGGTCAAATTCTGCAGGGAGATGGGTGTTAGTAATATATATCTTAGCACGTGAGTTTATATATCTAAATTTTCACTTCCACAATATTTGGTTTTGTTTGAAAATCTAAATGAAACTACAATTGCGATTTAAAGAATGAAACTAGGAAATTGTTTTTGTTGGTTTTTAAATGATATAAAAGGCCTAGATCTATGACCTTCGCCTAGGTGTTTTCCTAATATGTTGTAAACTTTAAAGATTGTTGTATTGCTCGGGGGTGTATTATAGCTATCAACACTCACGTACCCACTCAATACCTCTAGTTAGAGAGTGATTTTGCCCAATTTGGCTTTCTCAATTCCAAGTGGGTATTGAACAAAATAGTTGATAAGAATCTCAAGTCGGGTTTTACTATCTCTAGGTTCAACCCTTTAATTGGGCTTATCAGTCTGTCGGTTGACCCAATTTCTTGCTAGCCAAGTTTTCCTAGACTAAGTCTATCTTTCTCAAGTATGGACCAAGTCAAATAGGAATGAAATAATGTTTGAAACCATTAATTCTTCAAATAAAAGCAAGAACAAGGTTAGATAATAAACACCCAACCATAAACAAGCAATGAATCAAACACCCATTAAGTTTACACACTAGGATTGGGTCACACCCCTAGTAATAATCTAGCTACTCTGCTTAGATTTGAAGAAATAGGAGAAGAAATGATAATTAAACCCATATTAATAATTAAAATGATGAAACCAATGTTTAAAGAGCTCAAAATAGCAAAAACTATTAATAAGAGTAAAAGAAGTCATCTACTGTAGCAGTTTATGTCCAAAGTTAACCCAAAAAGTGAAACTCTTCTATTTATATGAGGCTAGAATTTTCGGACAAAAATTCCCTTACGGAGGTTCTATGACCGCACAATTCCATGTGCGGCCCCCACTTTGCTTTAGCTTGACAGGATTGGAAATCTGCGGCCGCATAATTTTGAACTGCGGCCACACTGCCCTCTTTCTGCGGTCCGCGCAATAATGTCTGCGGCCAGACCTTGTTCTTCAGCGGTCTGCACAAATGTGTCTGCGGCCGCGTAGCTCTTCTTCTGTGGCCGCACAATAATTGTGCGGTCTGCACTCGTGTTGGACTTGAAGTGCTGGTTCTCTGAACTTTTTCTCTGGCCCAGCTTTTGCGGTCGCACAATTTATATGCGGACCGCACTTTGCACATTTCTATGATGGGAATTTCTTCACAACCTGTGGCCGCAGATGATATTCTGCGGTCCGCACTTCTGAGCTTTTATGCCTGTTTTTTTCCTTAAGTTCAGATTACTCCTTCTTGAGTTCAATTTCATCTCAGGAGCTCATCTTCCAAATTTCTTGGAATTAAGTACATTTCATCAGTTTTCGGTAACACAATTAAGCGCTTTTGGACTAAAACGAAAGATAAAGGGCGCTAATAAGTAGTTAAAATCCCCACTTATCATACTTCATGGCATGAGTTCTCCATTTTCTTCTTGGAGAAGTTTGTGCCATAGACTCACAGGAAAGAGCTGCGCAGACAGTTTGAGCAGGGACGACATGTCTGTGATCTAGTATGAGATGAGGTTTTCAGAGTTGGCTTTTCATGTAGTTTGGTTGGTTTCTACTGAGAGGGAGAAGATTAGGAGGTTTATTGATGGCCTCACCTATCAGTTGCGTTTGCTTATGACTCAGGAGAGCTTATCAGGTGCTACGTTCGAGGAGGTGGTTGATATTGCTCGGGGGATAAAGATGGTCCGTAGTCAGGAGCGTGAGGAGAGAGAGGCCAAGAGGCCTCGTAGTTCGGGTGGTTTTAGTGGTGTTCCTTCTGGGGGAAGTTCCACTACAGCAGGGGTCATCCTTATAGGCCCGCTCAGATGACACGTCTAGTTCATTATGGTGCATCAACTAGCCATGGTTCATACAGTGCCCGTCTGGTCCAGTCATCTCTCAGTGCTCTCCTAGCTCAGAGTTCGTCTTGTGCTCTTCGTCTGCACCAGGTTCTTCTAGCGGGTATTCTGGTTCTCCGGGCCCGATCCAGTCCCGACCACCATTGTTGGATCGAGGTTCCTAGGAGTGTGGGGAGCTTGGTCATATTAGGATGCAGTGTCCCTGCCTCTTAGGAGGTCCAGTTCAGTAGAGGGGGCAGACTATGACTTCAACACCAGTTATATCACCTCCAGCCCAGCCAACTCGGTGTGGGCTCAGGCACCTAATGGTCGCCCTAGAGGGGGAGGCTGATCAGGTGGAGGTCTTGCCCGATTTTATGCTATTCTTGCCAAGTTCTTTAGACATATTGATCACAAGTATTCTCTCAATATTGATCACAAGGAATTGAAACAACATCTTTAGGGACTTCTTGATAACGGATTTATTAGGCCTATTGTGTAACCATGGGGTGCACTGGTGTAACGACCTGGTAGGTCATGTTGAGAGTTAGCACCCCGATCCCCTAATAAATGTTTTCCCCATGTCTATTTTTGCTTTTGGGACTTGTTGGAACGTTGAGTGGTGAAATTCGGAGTGTTTTTGGACACAGAGTCCTTATATGTGAGTTTAAGCTTTAGAAATCGGACCGCAGTTGGAACTGTGGGAAGACGGGTCCGGAATGGGATTCCGTTGACTTCGTTAGCTCCGTTGGATGATTTCGGAGTTAGGAGCGTGTCCGGAATATGCTTTCGAGGTCTGTAGTAGATTTAGGCTTGAATTGGCAAAATTTAGAATTTCGGCGATTTCGGCCAATAGGTGAAATTTTGATATCGGGCTCGGAATGGAATTCCGAGAGTGGCTGTAGGTCCGTTGTATCATTTGTGACCTGTGTGTAAAATTTGAGGTCATTCGGACTAGTTTTGAGGTGTTTCGGCATCGGTTGTAGAGTTTGGAAATTTCACAAGTTCTTAGGCTTGAATCCATGTATAATTGGTGATTTTGGTGTTATGTGATGTGTTTTGGAGGCTCGACCAAGTTTGGATAGGTTATTAGGACTGGTTGGTAAGTTTGGTTGAGGTCCCGGGGGCATCAAGGATGTTTCGGATGCTTAACGGGTGATTTTGGAACATGGAAAATAGCTGAACAATTTTTGGTGTCTCGCACCTGCGAAGGACTTCCGCAGGTGCGGACACGCAGGCGTGGAATAGGGGTTCGCAGGTGCGGGCTTGGTCAAGTCAACCAGTTCTCGCAGGTGCAGAGCTGCATATGCGGCCAATTGAGCGCAGGTGAGGTCCCAGGCCTTTTAGTGGGTTTTCGCACCTGCGATGGATTTTACGTAGGTGCGGGACCATAGGTGCGGAAATCGCTGGGTATTTTATATCAAATTTGAGGGCTTGAATTTCATAACTTCTAAAAATCATTTGGAGCTCGGGTGTAGGCGATTTGGATTGAGTTTTGGGGAAAAGCTTCATAGGTAACAATTTCTAACCCTATTTCCTTCGTATATCATTAATCTATAGCAATTTATTCCATGCAATCAAGGAATTTAGGTGAAAAATCATGCAAATGGGAAGACGTTTCCCCAATTAGGAAATTCGAGAATTTAATAGGATTTTGTCGTCGGTTTTCGATAATTCTTGTTCGAGTGAGTTCGTGAGTGAATGGGTGTTCTAAATTTGTAATTTTCACTCGATTCCGAGACGTGGCCCAGGGGAATTTTTTGGCGATTTTCCTAATTTTGCGTATTAGCCTCAAACTTATTAGCTATTTTGATTCCTTAAAATGATATTTACATTATGCAATCAAATTTAATAGATTTGGGCCACTCGGAGTCGGATACTCGTGGCAAGAGTGTGGTCTTGAGTTGAATAGCGTAGTCGAGGTAAGTGGCTTGCCTAACACTGTGTTGGGGACTTCCCTAGGCTATTTTAATACTGTTTATGTGGTTTGGGAAACGTGTGCGTGAGGTCCCGAGTACGTACACGGGCCATTGTTTCTAACACTCCATTCTTCCCTCCATGACTTAAATCATTCACTCCTATTTCACTGATTCATGTATCGACTATGTAGTTTAGATTAGGAAATAGCATGCCTACCTGTTGTACTTGAATTTCTCCTAGTTATTCCTATGTGTACCATGTTTAGGTAGTTTTATCCATATTTTTTCCTGTGATTTTCCTGAACTATTTTAAATAAAAATTGTATTCAGTATTTGTACTGCATTGCATATTTAAATTGGGACTACAGACGAGATTCCGGGAGGTTTCCCCCTGTACTGCACTGCATATTTAAATTGGGACTACAGACCAGATTCCGGGAGCTTCCCCCCTGTACTGCATAGCATATTTAAATTGGGACTACAGACGAGATTCATGGAGCTTTCCCCCCGTACTGCATTGCATATTTAAATTGGGACTAGGGACGAGATTCCAGGAGCTTTCCCCCTGTACTGCATCGCATACTTGTTACTGTGATATATGCTGTGCTGAGCCGAGGGCTCCCTGTAATTATTTTTCTTTTAGCTCATTGTTCCTACTGATTTGCCTTAGATTATTATATCTCTATACACATTTTTATACTATTTTACTATAAAAATCCAGTAGAGCCTTAACCTGACCTCGTCACTACTCGACTGGAGTTAGTCTTGGCACTTACTGGGTACCAATTTGTGGTGTACTCATGCCCTTTCCTGCACATGTTTTTCATGTGCTGATCTAGGTACCAATGCTCAGTTTCGTGGCTAGGGGTCCGAGCAGCAGCTTCTAGGAGACCGAAAGGTAATTCTGCCGCGTCCGCAGAGTCCTTCGAGTCACCTTCCAGTCCAGACTTAGATAATTTTTCATGTAAATTCCCTTACGTTGTATAGAGCTATTTTGAGACAGAGCTTGTGACTAAAGTGATGTTCTGGGTTCTGGGAAAGTTGTATTTTTTACGCGCCAAGTGGCAATGTTTTATTGTAGACTTACTTATTTCGTATTTATTTTATTGCTTCTATTTAGTATGTGTTTTCTGCAATTAGGCTTACCTAGTCGTAGAGACTAGGTGCCGTCACGATGCCTTCGGAGGGGAAATCGGGTCGTGACAAGTTGGTATCAGAGCGTCTAGGTTCATAGGAGTCACAAGTCACAAGCCGGTTTATTAGAGTCTCGCGGATTGGTGCGGAGACATACGTATCTATCTTCGGGAGGCTATGTAACTGTTAAGAACAATCATATTTCTTTGATTTCCTTTTCGTACGAGTTCTTGGCATCAAAAATTCTAAAATTCTATTCTATTCTTTCCCACAGATGGTGAGGACCCGTACTAGGAGGACCGACGACCAGGAACCCGAGCCCCCTGCTAGAGGCCGGGGCCGAGGTAGAGGACAACCGCGCGTGCAGCCCGAGCAACGACAGAGGAGCCTATGGCAGCCCCAGCTGGAGAGCCGACACAAGAGGTCCCTATTGCTGCTCCAGCCTTGTAGGAGACTTTCGCTCAGTTAATGAGCATGTTCAGTACTCTAGCACAGGCTGGACTATTTCCAACAGCTCCCGTTACATCCCAGGCCGGGGGAGGGGCACAGACTCCCGCAACCTGGACTCTTGAGCAGAGGGGCCAGGTTGATCAAGCCCCGGAGTATATTCCTATGCCCCCAGCGGCTCCAGTTCAGCATGATGCTAGGGCAGCTGCTTCTGAGGCCGAGCAGCTCAGACTCGAGAGGTACAAGAAGTACCACCCACCTACTTTCAGCGGACTAGCTTCAGATGCTGCTCTGGGATTTTATGAGTAGTGTCAATGTATTCTCCGCACTATGGGAATTTTGGAGACCAGTGGGGTTTCTTTCACCACTTTCCAGCTGAGGAGAGCGGTATATCAGTAGTGGCGGTCCTATGAGCGGAGTAGTCTGGACGAGGCAGCCTCACTCACTTGGACTCAGTTTTCGGAGATGTTTCTGCGAGAGTATGCCCCTCAGAGCCTCAGGGATACTTGGTGCGCCGAATTCGAGCAGTTGCGCCAGGGTACTATGACTGTGTCGGAGTATGCAGTCCGTTTCAGCGAGTTAGCTCATCATGCACCAGCTTTAGTTGCCACAGTCAGAGAGCGGGTTCGCTGCTTCATTGAGGGACTCCATCCTAGTATTCAGACCAGTATGGCCAGAGAGTTGGAGATGGATATCACTTACCAGCAGGAAGTGAGTATTGCCAGGAGAGTAGAGGGCATGTTCTCCAGGGACATAGAGGAGAGGGAGGACAAGAGGTCTCGAGAGGCTGGCCATTTTTCAGGAGCTCGTGCACCAGCAGCACGTCATGGTAGGGGACTTGTGGGTCGCCCTGTTCATTCAGCCCTTCCAGCAGCCAGTGGTATTCCAGCTCCTCCTAGACCTAAGGAGTTCTATTATGCACTACTAGTATCCAGTGTCCCTCCAGTTCGAGGTGCTATTTCCGGCTAGCCCTGCAGGCCAACTACTATTCAGTCTCAGCCACAACGTCCTTCGAGGGGTTGTTTTGAGCGTCGTGACACTCGTCACTTGATTAGAGATTGCCCTAGGGCCAGGAGGGGTGCACCACCATAGTCTTATCAGCCTCCACGTGCTCCACCGGATCCTCCGACTATTCTTCCAGCCTTAGCTGCCACTCCACCTCCTCAGTTAGCTCGAGGTGGGAGTCGGGGAGGTAGGGGTCGCCCTAGAGGAGGAGGCCAGGCCATATACTATGCCCTTCTAGCCCGTTCTGAGGATGTTCCTTCAGACTCAGTCATCACAGGTATTGTCCCTGTCTGCCATAGGGATGCATCAGTATTATTTGATCCAGGATCTGCATATTCATATGTGTCTTCTTATTTTGCTCCACATCTAGGGATATCTCAGGATTCTTTGAGTTCCCCTATCTATGTATCTACTCCTGTGGGAGACTCTCTAGTTGTGGACCACGTATATTGGTCGTGTTTGATTTCTCTTAGTGGTTTTGAGACCAGGGCTGATTTATTATTACTCAGCATGGTATATTTCGATGTTATCTTGGGCATGGACTAGTTGTCTCCCCATTATGCTATTCTTGATTTTCACGCTAAGACCGTGACGCTGGCTATGCCAGGCTTGCCGAGATTTGAGTGGAGAGGTACCTTAGAGTATACTACCCGCATGGTCATTTCATTCCTTAAGGCTCATCGGATGGTTGAGAAGGGGTGTGATGCGTACTTGGCCTATTTGAGAGATGTTAGTGTTGATACCCCTCCAGTTGAGTTAGTTCCAGTAGTGAGGGACTTTCCTGATGTATTCCCAGCTGATCTTCCGGGTATGCCGCCCGACAGAGATATTGATTTCGGCATTGATTTGTTGCCGGACACTCAGCCCATTTCTATCCCACCTTACCGTATGGCTCCTCCTGAGTTGAAGGAGCAATTACAGGAGTTGCTTGATAAGGGTTTCATCAGACCCATTGTATCACCTTGGGGTGCTCCAGTATTATTTGTGAAGAAAAAGGATGGTTCTATGTGTATGTGTATTGATTATCGGCAATTGAACAAGGTCACCGTGAAGAACAGGTATCCTTTGCCTCGCATTGATGATTTATTTGACCAACTAAAGGGTTCCAGGGTATTCTCCAAGATTGACCTGCGTTCTGGCTATCATCAGTTGAAGATTCGGGAGCCGATGTAAAGACCCGTAAAATTTCAAGTCTAAAAACAATGCCCGAATGGGTCCCCGTGTGGTTATAACTGTAGAAATTCTTAAAACGGACCCTTGTGGAGTAGAAAGTACCCCGGGACTTAAAAGATACAATTTTCCAGATTTGTGCAGGTCTGCGGTCCACTATGCGATCGCAGATCAGGTATGCGGATCGCATAGTGGTCGCATACTTGGGCAGTTTGCTGTCCATTTTGAGGACAACTATGCGGCACACAATGCGATCACATTTCACGAATGCAGGCCGCATAGTTATCGAATTCTTGCACCTTGATTTTTGTGGAAGGAGTTATGCGACGCACTATGCGATAGCATAACAGGTACGCGGACCGCATAGTGGTCTCATACCTGGGCACTCTGCTTCTCTTTTTGGCCCAACTGAAGGCCATTTATGCGACAGGTATGCGGACCGCATAACAGGAATGCGATCGCATTCCTGAACGCATACTTTCTTCGGGGTTCCTAATTTCGAATTTTAAAACCCGACCCCCAGCTTAATTAAACACCCATCCCCTTCATTTTTAGCGACTCTCTGGTTAAAATAGAGAGAAGTGAGAGAAGTCCTCATCTTCCCCAAGTTGGTCCTCCATCTCTACTCAGTCCTGGAATTAATCGAGTAGTCGTCATCTTCTTCACCATAAGAGGTAAGTCTTCACCCCATTTCCCTAACTTTTCAGATTTTAGTTAGAATAGGACACACATAGGTTGGTTCTTGAAGATGAGAGTTAAGACCTTGCATGCATGTGAATAATCTTCTATAATCTAGAAAAGGGAAGTAGTCTAGGGCAACCTTTCACTATAAAGGGGGCTAGTTAATCTAAAGGACCACATAGTATTTGATAAAATGCCCAAATGAGTTCAAGGTTCCTAACTCTAAGTTTGAATGTGTCACATTGTAAATTAGATTGAAGGCGTTACAAGGTCCGGTGATTTGGCATAGAAATTAAAGGGAAATTCCAACTCGAGGTATGTATGGCTAACTTTAAACTTTGTAGAGTCACCTTGTTGGTGTCCGAGCATTTGGTATGAGTTTCTTGCTTGAGCATACGTGAATTGATTGTTCTAATGTGTTGAGACGTAAGATTCTATTCTCTGATTGTCCTAGTTGAGTGCCATGCCACCATGCTATATGAGATTGTGAAAAGGGTGATTCCTTGTGCTTACTTTATCATGTGCAAAACTCGTTAACTGTTGAATACATCGGTATGCAAGGATGTACTACCAAACGAAAGAAATGATAACGAATCCAATTGTTGAATGTATCTAAGTGCTAAATGCTGTGTAGTAAATAATGGAAAGGAAACATGGATAAATTAATTTAGCTATATGTTGATGGCATACCGTATATGACTCACTGTTTGATAAAGATTTCTGTGGCCTTGATTTCATATGGTTACTTGGTTGTTACGAATGAATATCCTTGATTTGAGAATCTTTGTGATTGAATTGTTGGTTGATATTGCTATTAATTACATTGTTGAACGTATCAAAGTGCTAAAGGCTGTGTAGCAAATGATGAAAGTAAATATGGACTGATTTTATTGAGTTAAATGATTTTGGCAACACCATATATGAATTACTGATTGGTAAGGATCATTGTGCCTTGATTTCACATAGTTATTGGTTGATATGAGCTTATGTTCTTCATGATGAAGATCCTTGTGATTTAATTACTGGTGGTTGTTGCTGTTAAATGTGATTGCACGGTGGGATCGGGTTGCGCTCCGCAACACGAAGTAATAAGGGTGAAATGTGAGTGTACGATGGGATCGGGTTGCGCGCTGCAACACGAAGTAATAAGGCTAGAGAGTCAATAAGGGTGAGATGTGACTGTACGGTGGGATCGGGTTGTGCGCCACAACAAATGAAAAATTGAAATGGGTAACTGTGAAACCTTCATTTGTGATTTTCTGTATTTCTGTGTGGTATTTGTTTTGTTTCCTCGACTGTCCTCTATTTGTGTACTATTTGATTCTACTTAGAATGAAGCTTGTTCATACATACTAGTACTATTTAATGGTACTAACGTCCCTTTTTCCGAGGGCGCTACATCTTTTACATAGATGTAGGTGGTTCTACAACAGGTAGTTCCGACCACCGATAGTGGTGCCTCCTCTTCATCCTTTCAGCAGTTCTGGTGAGCCCCATTTCTTCTCGGAGCCGTGTGTAGTGTATATCATATTCTTTTGTATATGTTGTATCTTTAAAGGTATAGCCGGGGCCTTGTCGCCGGAAAATCTATGTAAACTCCTAGAATTCTTAGAGGCTCCGTAGACACTATGTGGGTTGTATATATATATATATTTTAGGTAGTAGTTGTATTTACTCGTAATCATGGACTGAATCAAAAATGTTGCATGTAGCTTGTATATTTTTGGATTATCAAATGCTAAAATGTTAAAAGGAGAAATTAACTTAAGTTGTAAGTCCATGCTTTGATTTAATTTGCTATTTCATATGGAATATTGTATATCATAAACACGCGGTAACGCGTTAGGCAGGAAAGGCAATCCAGGTCCGCTTGACCGGGATCATCCGGTTAGGCGCCGGTCTCGTACCTCGGTTTTGGGGCGTGACAAACTTGGTATCAGAGCTAAGGTTTTAAAGTGTCCTAGGATGTCTCGGAGCCGTGTCTAGTCGAGCCCTTCTTATCGATGTGTTGTCGACCACATCTATAATTACGGGGCTGCATGGATATTTAGGAATTTCACCCTTCTTTGATACTCCAATCGTGCGATAGAGATCAAGTTAGGGAGTTAGTTTTCTCTCCAAACCTTCATCTCAAAATGAGTAATCGTGATACCATAATCCGCGTGTTTGAAGCCATGAGAAGGGATTGATCCCACCATTGAGTCCGAAGGGATTTTCCCAAGGGCTTGTTAGGAGAATGTATTGAGTTATGGAGGGGTTGGTAGACCCTATCGCTAAGAGGGGAGTGTACTTGTCCCTATTGATGTCACTGCAACACCAAATCCTATAGTATATCGGCATGGTACCAACGTACGTTAGGGATGTGGAGTCGAGGGGCATCGATTCAGCTATTGCCCTATCAACCTAAAGTCACCAAGTAGGTCACTCCTTAGCACAACCAACGTACACTTGTTGTATATGTATATCCATATTGAAGAACTTTCATAGGCATGGTCTTAGTAAATGTTGAAGTCACAAACTATTGCATTCATCTACTCTTTGAACGAGATCCATTAGTTTGTGAATCTACTCTACCACAAATTCTCTTATAAGAAATCTCTTATGACATTGAGCTCTATAATCATGTCCTTGAATGGAGTTTTAACTATAGAATTACTACTTCCCACACGCCTTTCTAAACTCTCAACAAGGGACTAAACCCGAAGAATCCCTTATCGAATGAATGGATGCACAATTATCATATTTTCGCACAAGATAAAAAGATATTTCCTCTTGACCATTTATTCTTCTCTATTCAAAACCCCAGGCCATTGTTCTTCGAGTTTCTGCTTCAGTCTGAATGTTGACATGATATCATGGTGAAGATCTTGCCTTGTTTCATCACTCTTTTTAGTCTGGTAGTCCCCTCACTCTATTTTGTTGAGACTTTGATTTTTGCCTAGTGATTGGAATCGGCAAGATTTTCATTTGCTTGGCGAGTTCTCCCTCTTCTTTTGCAAGTTATTTTTTGGGTTTGATCTGCTCAATTACTTTTGGTAACATTGCTAAATCTCCATCGAAGCTAGGGTTTGTCGAGCCTCTATTTTTGTAACTGGATCATGCTACTTATTCTTGTTGCCCATCTTATTCTTGAAGGTTGTTCTTTTTTTTTGACAAAAAATTTACTTTTATTTCATCAAAAAACTGTCATTACATATCGCTGACCATTAATCTCTCATTTCGATTACAAAGTATAACTATACTATGTATGTAATACTAACAATTCTATACTAAGGCATTTTATTTACATATTCTAATCCTGGCCTCCATTTAATTTTCTTCCTTCCTTGTATGTGTATATGAATTGCAATCTCCTTACAAATTTGATCAATATTGTATCTCCCTTTGTTGAATCTCATCGAGTTTCTTTCACGCCATATGCAATACACAACCATTGCAAAAGCTGCCGTGATCATTTCTGCTTTACATTCTGTCTTCTTTGCCATGCTACTAATCCATTTCAGTTCATGTTTCCAACCCCCTATCTGCCTTGTATGTCCCAACCATTTCAATATCCTTTCCCACAGTTTGCTTGTACTCTTGCAACCAAAATACAGATGATCAAAGGTTTCCTCAGCTTGTCCACAGAATATACAATCTGCCTGCACTTGAATGCCAAATTTAGTAAGACTATCCACAGTTGCTATCCTTTGATTAATAGTCAACCATAGATGAAACTTGAATCTTGGATGAATCTGTGAGTTCATGTGGATACTTTTCCAGTCAACTCTACTGAATTGAGGCTGCATCTGTACATATGCCTTATGTATCTGGAATTTACCTTGCTTCACAAATTTTTCCAGAATGGTTGCAATGCTATGTTGATCTGTTCTCATCTTCAGTACTTCATCTTTTGCCTCTATGATCTTCCTCACCACCCATGCTGCAACTTTAGGTGTGTGTATATCTTCAATACATCTGTTCTTTATGTAGTAGGTATGAGCCCATCTAATCCATAGTGCATCCTTCTTTTTAGTCAGAGCTGACAGGTGTTTCATCACTGCTGCTTTGTTCCAAACCTTCATATTGATCACGTTCAATCCACCTAATACTTTAGATTAGCATATTTTGTCCCATGCTATCAAAGATTTCCTTGAAAATTCATTTGAGCCAGTCCACAGGAATGTCCTGCAAACAGTCTCTATCATCTTCATGCTTTTCTTTTGAATTAAGAAGATTTGAGCCCAATATGTTTGTACACCAAATATGACTGATTTGATTAGCTGAAATCTTCCTGAATGTGAGAGCATCCTTGTCACGCCCCGAAATCCAACCATCGGTCCGTGATGGCGTCTAATGTTGAACCCGCTAGACAAGCCAACGTGTATAGATAAACTAGCATATTAACATCAATTTAATAGGATAAACTAAACGGTTCACTATTTAACAACGGAAATAAATATGGTTTCAAGCTAAATAAGGACAACATAATACAACAAAGCATAAATTTTCCCAAAACCTGGAGTCACAAACTCACGAGTTGTTTATAAGAGTGCTAAATACAAGTCTGGAAGGAAATACATGTCTGCCTCTGAAGCTAGAGGAAAAATAAGACAGAATCGAAGAAAAAAGGGATGGAAGAGACGCCAAGGCCCACGAAAGCCAGCGGGTATACCTTGAAGCCTCTATGATAAGCTGGAAGACACTCCCACTAATGATGTCCTCCGGGTCCGGCTGCGTAAGCTGCGCAACATAAAGAAGTGCAAGTGTAACATTAGTACAACCGACCCCATGTACTAAGTAAGTAAAGTAGTGACGAGGCTAAGACACGACAACAAAGTGTACCTGTGCAGTTCAATAATATAGCAGAAACTAAACAACAATACAATTACAGGGAAAACATGCTGGGGGTAAGAGATAGCAAGTACTGAAATGACAGAAACGAAGCAACAGTCTGAAATATCTAAAAATAATAATGGGAAATGACAACACAGATTAAACAGTGAAGGATGTGGCACGGCATGTCCCATCGTGCATAATAACAATGTAAAACACGGCACACAATGTCCCCTCGTGCATAATCAATATAAACACGGCACGGAATGTCCCCTCGTGCATAATCAATGTAAAACATGGCACGGAATGTCCCCTCGTGCGTAATAACAATATAAACATGGCATGGAATGTCCCCTCGTGCATAATCAATGTAAAACATGGCACAGAATGTACCCTCGTGCATAATAACAATTTAAATGTGGCACGGAACGTCCCCTCGTGCATAATCAATCTAAAACAGGGCACATAATGTCCCCTCATGCATAATAACAATATAAACATGGCACGGAATGTCCCCTCGTGCATAATAAATTTAAACATGGCACGGAATGCCCCCTCGTGCATAATAACAATATAAACATGGCACGGAATGTCCCCTCGTGCATAATAAATTTAAACATGGCACGGAATGCCCCCTCGTGCATAATAACAATATAAACATGCCACGGCATCACTCTTCGTGCTTTAACACTCTTCCTCACCCAAACAACAATCACAAACCAGGGGAAGGAATTAAACAGAGTAAAAATAGAAATCCCGGCAAGGGAACATCAATTAAACTATTAAATCCCGGCAAGGGAACAATAACAGTAATCTCAACATCCCAATAAGGGAGACAATATCAAAAGCAACAATGACCCGGCAAGGGTATATTTTAGTAGATCTTTCTCTTTCTTTCACTTAATTTCATAATTTACTCTATTACTTGAGCCAACGCTCCAAAGGATAAAATTATCTCATATATCTTCATCATTCGTACTATAATCTGAGCTAATGCTCCAAAGGATACAATTATCTCATATATCTTCATCATTCGTATTACAATCTAAGCCAATGCTCCAAAAGATTTTAAAGATTACAATTCCCTTCACATACTCTTCACAACATATAGAAATCATCAATTAAGCTTGGAAATTACCACAAAATCAGAATATTCACAATATAAGGACTCACGGTCATGCTAGACACCAATGTATAGATACTCATCACCATCCCTATACATCATATTTGAAAATTAGCAAGTATCAAATTGTACTCAACTCCTATTCCCTCAAGCTAAGGTTAGACCAAACACTTACCTCGGGTCCGAAGTATAGCAATCAACCCGAAACCACACGTTTTCCATGAGAATCCGACTCCAAATGGCCCAACTCTATTCAAATAAATTTCATACCGTAAATAACATCTCATGCACTGATTCTACTATTAAATTTAAGGTTACGACGCGAAATTAGGTGAAATGACAAAAACTCCCCTCAGGCCAGCATCTCGGATTTGGGTAAATTTTACATTTTCAGAACCCTCGTACTCTCACGAGTCTAGCCATATAAGAATCTCTCATATTGGAGGTAAATCACCCACTCAAATCCCAACTTTTAGAAAAACCCAAGTTCTAACCAAAACACCCAATTTTCACCCATGGAAATCCTTGATTTTAAGTTGAAAACATGTTAAATGATGCTAATGATTGAAAGAATTGAGTAAAAACCAACTTACAAATGATTTGGAAGAAGTCTTGTTCTTGGAAAAATCGCCTAAGTGCGTTTGAGTTTGAGAAAACATGAAAAATGGAGTAAAAATTCGGTTTTTGTACAGTGCAGGCTACTGGTTGGCATGGGAATTGTGAACAGGGGTTCGCAATTACGAATCCTTCAGACACTCCCAGCCTTCGCATTTGCGAACCTCATGGTCCCATTTGCGATCAGGCTTGCCCAGGTTAACCTTCACAATTGCGAACCTCTTGGTCGCAATTGCGAAATGGTCTGCCTAGGTTAACCTTCGCAATTGCGAACCTCTTGGTCGCATTTGTGAACAGGCCTGCCCAGCTATACCTTCGCATTTTGCGAACCTCCTGGTCGCATTTGCAATCCCTGGCCAGCAAGGGAACCTTCGCATTTGCGATGAATAGCTCGCATTTGTGATGCTGGCTTCGCAAATGCGAAGCCTGCAGATCAGTTGCGCCAGCAAATTTCCAAGTTCAAAAAATGCAATCCGTGGCCTATTTAAAACTCACCCGAGCCCTCGGGGATCCAAACCAAATACACACACTACCTCAAAAACATCCTATGAACTTATCCGTGCGATCAAATCGCCAAAATAACATCATATACATCGAATTAACCTCAAAATCCATGAATTTATCAAACTTCATAAAACATCAAATTTTCCATTTTAAGTCCGAAACACGTCAAACGAAATCCATTTTCAACCAAACTTTACAGAAAGGACTTAAACCATATATAAGACCTGTACCGGGCGCCGGAACCAAAATAGGGGCCTGATACCATCACTTTCTAATCAGATTTCATTTTCCTTTTCCTTAAATATTTTCAGAAAACAATTTAACTCAAAAATTCATTCCTCGGGCTTGGGACCTCGGAATTCGACTCCGGGCATATGCACAAGTCCCATATTTTCCTACAGACCCTCCGGGACCGTCAAATCATGTGTCCGGGTCCTTTTTCCCAAAATGTTGACCGAAGTCAAATTTATTCATGTTAATATTAAATCTTAGCATTTTTTCAAAGAATTTCATATTTAAGCTGTCTGGCTACGCGCCCGGACTGCGCACATAAATTGAGGCAACTACAAATGAGGTTTTCAAGGCCTCGCGAGTACGGAATGGGGTAATAAAACAGGTGATGACCCCTTGGGTCGTCACATTCTCCACCTATAAAACAACCGTTCGTCCTCGAACGGACAGAAGAAGGAAGTACCTGAGTCGGGAAATAAATGAGGGTAACAGCTCCGCATATCGGACTCGGACTCCCAGGTAGATGACTCAGGAGGCTGACCTCTCCACTGAACACGAACAGAAGGGAAACTCTTAGATCTCAACTGACGAATCTGCCGGTCTAGAATAGCTACCAGCTCCTCCTCATAAGATAAGTCCTTGTCCAACTAGACAGTGCTGAAATGTAACACGTGGGCTGGATCGCCGTGATACCTCCGAAGCATGGACACATGAAAAACTGGGTGTATAGTTGATAAGCTAGGTGGCAATGCAAGTCTATAAGCCACCTCTCCCACTCGATCAAGAATCTCAAACGGACTAATGAACCTAGGGCTAAGCTTGCCCTTCTTCCCAAATCTCATCACGCCCTTCATAGGCGACACTCGGAGCAATACTCGCTCACTAACCAAGAAAGCCACATCTCTAACCTTACGACCTGCATAACTCTTTTTCCTGGACTGAGTTGTACGAAGCCTATCCTGAATGATCCTGACCTTGTCCAAGGCCTCCTAAACCAAATCTGTACCCAACAACCGAGCCTCTCCCAGCTCAAACCATCCAACCGGAGATCGAAACCGCCTACCGTATAAAGCCTCATAAGGAGCCATCTAGATACTCGACTGGTACCTGTTGTTGTAGGCAAACTCCCCTAAAGGAAAGAACTGATCCCATGATCCTCCAAAGTCAATAACACAAGCTCGGAGCATATCCTCCAATATCTGAATAGTCCGCTTGGACTGTCCATCCGTCTGAGGATGAAATACTGTGCTCAACTCCACCCGGGTGCCTAACTCTCGCTGAACTGCTCTCCAGAAACGCGAGGTAAACTGCGCGCCCCGGTCCGAAATGATAGATACCAACACACCATGAAGGCGAACAATCTCCCGGATATAGATCTCAGCTAACCTCTCGGATGAATAGGAGACTGCCACAGGGATGAAATGCGCTGACTTGGTCAGCCTATCAACAACGACCCAAACTGGATCGAACTTCTTCCGGGTCAAAAGAAGTCCAGCGACGAAGTCCATAGTGATCCTCTCCCACTTCCACTCGGGAAGCTCAATCATCTGAAATAAACCACCAGGCCTCTGATGCTCATACTTAACCTGTTGACAATTCAAATATCGCACCACATATGCCACAATATCCTTCTTTATTCTACGCCACCAATAATGCTGCCGCAAATCCTGATAGATCTTCGCGGCGCCCGGATGAATAGAGTATCGAGAACTACGGGCCTCCTCTAAAATCAACTCTCGAATCCCATAAACATTGGGCACACAAACTAGCCCCTGCAAGCTCAAAACACCACCATCATCTAAGATCACGTGCTTGGCACCTCCGCTGCACCGTGTCTCTAACGACACGCAAATGGGTATCATCGAACTGCCGATCACGGATACGCTCCAATAATGAAGAATGAGTACGCTCCAATAATGAAGAATGAGCGACCGTACAAGCCAACACTCGACTAGGCTCAGAAATATCCAATCTCACAAACCGATTGGCCAAAGCCTGAACATCCAAAGCAAGCGGCCTCTGACTGACCGGAATAAAAGCAAGGCTGCCTATGCTAGCTGACTTCCTACTCAAAGCATCGGCCACCACATTGGCCTTCCCCGGGTGATATAAGATGGTAATATCATAATATTTCAACAACTCCAACAACCTTCTCTGCCTCAAATTCAAATCCTTTTTCTTGAACAAGTACTGAAGACTCTTATGATCCGTGAACACCTCACACGCCACGCCATACAGATAGTGCCTCCAAATCTTCAATGCGTGAACAATGGATGCCAACTCCAAATCATGCACTGGAGTGTTCTTATCATGAATCTTTAACTGCCTCGAAGCATAAACAATGAACTTGCCATCCTGCATCAACACTGCACCAAGCCCAATACGGGAAGCATTGCAATAGACTGTATAAGGCCCTGAACCTGTGGGCAAAACCAATACCGGTGCCGTAGTCAGAGCTGTCTTGAGCCTCTGGAAGCTCGCCTCACACTCGTCCGACTATATGAACTGTACACCCTTCTGGGTCAACCTGGTCATCAGGGCTGAAATAGATGAGAACCCCTCCACGAACCGACAATAGTAGCCTGTCAATCCCAAGAAACTCTGAATCTCTGTAGCTAATGTTGGTCTAGGCCAATTCTTGACTGCCTCAATCTTGTTCGAGTCAACCTGAATACCCTCTGCTGATACGAGATGACTCAGGAATGCAACTGAACTCAACCAGAACTCACACTTCAAAAACTTCGCATATAGCTGACTAACCTTCAGAGTCTGAAGAACCACTCTGAGATGCTGCTCGTGCTCCTCCTGGCTGCGAGAGTATATCAATATATCATCAATGAAGACTATCACGAATGAGTCCAAATAAGGCCTGAACACTTGGTTCATCAAATCCATAAAAGCTGTTGGGGCATTTGTCAACCCAAACGACATTACTAAAAACTCGTAATGCTCCTACCGAGTGCGGAAAGCTGTCTTAGGGACATCAGATGCCCTAATCCTCAACTGATGGTAGCGAGATATCAAGTCTATCTTTGAAAATACCTTGACACCCTGAAGCTGATCAAACAAATCATCAATCCTCGGTAGTGGATACTTATTCTTGATTGTAACCTTGTTCAATTGCCGATAATCAATGCACATCCTCATCGAACCATCCTTTTTCTTCACAAACAATACTGGAGCACCCCAAGGAGAAACACTAGGTCTAATGAAACCTTTCCCAAGCAAATCCTGCAACTGTTCCTTCAACTCTTTCAACTCTGGAGGGGCCATGCGATAAGGCGGAATAGGAATGGGCTGGGTGCCCGGAGCCAGATCAATGCAAAAATTAATGTCCCTATCGAGTGGCATCCCCGGCAGGTCTGAAGGGAAGACCTCAGGAAACTCACGAACCACGGGCACCGAATCAATAGAGGGAACCTCAACGCTGGAATCGCGTACATAAGCCAAATAAGCCAAACACCCCTTCTCGACCATATGCCGAGCCTTCATGTACGAAATAACACTGCGGGTAGAATGGCCAGGAGTTCCTTTCCACTCCAAACGGGGCAAATCCGGCAAGGCTACGGTCACTGTCTTGGCATGACAGTTCAGAATAGCATGATAGGGGGATAACCAATCCATCCCCAGTATAACATCAAAGTCGACCATACCTAAAAGAAACAAATCAACATGGGTCTCAAGACCCCCAATCACCACAACACAAGAACGATAGACTCGATCGACCACGATAGAATCACCCACCGGTGTAGATACATAAACAGGAATACTCAGTGGATCACTAGGCATTGCTTGGTATGGTGCAAAATAAGAGGACACATACGAATATGTAGACCCTGGATCAAATAGCACTGAAGCATTTCTGTCACAAACCCGAATAGTACCTGTAATGACTGCATCTGAAGACTCAGCCTCTAGCCTGGCTGGAAGAGCATAACATCGGGGCTGGGCCCCACCACCCTTAACCACATATCTGGGACGGCCGGCTGCAGGCTAACCTCCACCTCTGGCGGCCTGAGCTCCACCTCTATGACCTGTACCTCCACCTCTAGAACCTCTACCCCCACCTCTAGCTAGCTGGGCAGGCTGTGGAACACCTGGTGCCTGTACCATGGTACGAGAACCCTGATGCTGAGACCCACCAGAACCTCGGGGGAAAAACCTGGAAATGTGCCCCAAACCACCGCAAGTATAACAAGGCCTCTGGTGATGTGACTACTGACTCTGGAACTGGCCCTGTCGACCCTGATAACCACCCTAGAAATTCTGAAGCGGCGGTGCACCGATAGGTGCTGGTGGCGCACTGTAAGGCTGCTAATCGGAATAGTGCGTCTGATAACCATGACCACCCGAAGTACCATGGGAAACCTCAAGAGCTGACTGAAAAGGTCTGGAGGATGACCTCTGCCTGAAGAATCCCTGCCCCCAGATGAGGCTCCACTGAAGCGACCGAAATGACGGGGCCTCTTGTTAGCCCCCTGACCACCACCCTGAGACAAAATCATCTCAATCCTCCTGGCCACATTGGCCGCATCCTGGAATGATATATTTGTACCTGACTCTCTAGCCATCTGAAGTCTGATAGGTCGGGCCAATCCCTCGATAAACCTCTGAACCCTCTCCCGATCAATGGGAAGTATCATAAAAGCATGTCGGTCTAGAGCGATAAACCTGGTCTCATACTGAGTGACTGACATGGATCCCTGCTGGAGACGCTCAAACTTCCTCTGAAGGTCCTCTCTATGAGTAATGGGAAGGAACTTCCCCAAAAATACCTCTTAGAACTGAGTCCAAGTCAAAGGTGTAGATCCAGCTGGTCTGGCTAAGCAATAGTCTCTCCACCAACTCTTGGCTGCGCCAGATAACCGAAAAGTAGCGAAGTCAACTCCATTGGACTCCACTATGCCCATATTCTGAAGAACCTCATGGAAACTGTCCAAATAATCTTGGGGGGTCCTCTGATGGTGAACCAGTAAAAGTAGCAGTGAATAACTTAGTGAACATGTCCAGTCTCCACAAAGCATCTGCTGACATAAGTGCTCCCTCTGCTACCGGCGCTGCAATACCTGGCTGAGCTACTCCGGCTGGCTGAGGTGCCGGAGTCTGAAACTGTGGAGCTAGCTGCTCTGGCACGCGGGCGGCAGGAGTCTGGGCACCTCCCCCAGCCTGGGAAGCGGTTGGTGCTGTAGAAAGAACACCCGCCTGTGCTACACTCTTCATCAGTCCGACTAGACAGACAAGGGCGTCCTGAAGCACTGGGTAGCTATGAACCCCTCTGGGACCTGAGCTGGTCCAACTGGGACTGCCGGAACTGGGACCTCCTCGTCAGATTCAACCTGAGGGTCCTCCACAGGGGCTGCTGCTCTAGGCTGAGCCCGGCCTCTAGCACGGCCTCGTCCTCGACCTCGACCCCGAGTAGGAGCTGTAGCAGGAGTGT
>ML346349.1:0-42723 GCA_005239505.1 Nicotiana paniculata
TAAAACTATCGGAGCTCAGTCCGCAACTCAGAATTTGTCATGCAATGCAGTACAGGGGGAAAAGCTCCCGGATCTCTGTCTGTAGTCCCAACTTAAATATGCAGTACAGGGGGAAAGCTCCCGGATCTCTGTCCGTAGTCCCAATTTAAATATGCGATGCAGTACAGGGGGAAAGCTCCCGGATCTCTGTCTATAGTCCCAATTTAAATATGCAGTACAGGGGGAAAGCTCCCGGATCTCTGTCCNATGAGGATAACAACCAGAATACGACAGAAACAACATATATTGCCACAACCGGGGCGAAAGCAAACAAGGCCGAATACAAAGTACGATGAGCAAATCAATACAAAGACTTAAATCACAAAAGTGGTAACAACTAGCTCATACGAAGTAGCCACTGAGAGGAATGCCAAACACAAAGAGAGAACAGCATAACGAGGGGAAGACAAGGCAAATATGGCAACGATTCTACATATTCAAGTTCACAACCAAGAAACCAAATCATCCCGGCAAAGGAATCAGCTATAACCAATCTCACTTAGACAATTAGCTCCACCGAATAAACTCAGTTTTAACAAATGCTCAGTAAATAGGAAACATCAAAGAATACCATCAACACGGGCGGTCATCAATTACACCCAAGTAATGCTTAAGAGGAAAATCATTTAAGTCACAAGGTACGACTCACGGGCATGCTTGACCAACGTATAGATATTCCAATTTCTTGATAGACATTTATAGAGAGAGATTATACTAGCTCTAGTCACATAGGCAGCGTATGAAGGAAGACATAGCATAATGGTAGGAAAAACAAAGTCTTCATTTAAGTCAATTAAGATCTTATAAGAAACAAGGAATTCTAGGCAAGTACTTCTAATTTGAACAGGAAGAGTTGAGACTAGAAACCGGGAATTCAGATATAACTAGTTCAATTCGTATACAGGGAGAATAAGGACCCAAAATCCCTAAAGGGAAATATATTTGCAAACAAGTTCGAGTACACACTCGTCAGCTCGCGTACATGGGCTACAATCAACATAGAAGACTCAATCCTAAGGGGTAATTCCCCCACACAAGGTTAGGCAAGATACTTACCTCGACTCTAAGAAATCCAAATTAACCTTCTAGCACCGCTTTCCTTACGAACTCGACTCCAAATCAATTGTATCTAGACATAATCGGCTCAATAACATCAATAAATGCTAGACAATTCAATTTAAATTCCTAATTATAGATTTCCCAACATTCTTCCAAAACTTCCAAAAATCAACCCCGGTCCTGCTTGGTCGAAACACGAGGGTCGGACCAAAACCCGGTCACCCATTCACCCACGAGCCTGAATATATAATTTGTTCTGAAATCCGACCCAAAAACAAGGTCAAATTACCAAATATTCAAAAATCCCTAACTCTACCCAAAAATTCCAATTTCTTCCTTTGATTTCATGTTTTTTAGGCCTAGAATCTAACAGATGTTGATGAAAATGGAAGGAAACGGGTTAAAGATTACTTACCTAAAAGATTATGGTGAAGAAGCTCTTTAAAAATCGCTTATGGGGTTTGGAGAAGAAGAGGGTTTATGAATTTTAGTACAAATCCCGAAATGGTTCTGTTTTTAGACTTAGAATCAACTGGGCGATCTTACACAGTGCGATCGCAGTACGTGCAGTGCGTTCGCACAGGCTATCCTAGCCTTCCTTCCGCGATCGCGCCCCAACTGGTGCGTTTGCACAGGCATTCGCACCACCCAGTCCCCCAGACCTTTTGACCCTATGCGTTCGCGACTAGTTGATGTGTTCACATAGGGTCTTCTTCCTATAGGTCCGCGTTCGTACCTTTGGGGTTGCGTTCTCATAGAGTAAAGTTTACCCAGCCCCCAGACCCCACACTACCTTGTGCGTTCGCATAGGGCATTTACTTGGACACCAGCAACAGCAATAAAACACCAGATTTTTACCAAGTTTTGCAATCCGACACTTACCCGAAACTCACCCGAGCCCTCGGGGCTCAAAGCCAAATACACACACAACCTCATAAACATCATACGAACTTATTCAAGTAATTAAACCACCCAAATAACATCATAAACATCGAATTAAACCTCAAATCCTATAGAAATTCTCAAAAATATCATAAACTTCAAATTTTGCATTTAAGGTCCGAATTACGCCAAACGAAGTCCGTTTATTTCCAAACTTCACATATAAATCATATCGAACCTGTACCGGTCTTCGGAACCATAATACGAGCCCGATATCACAGGTTTCACCTAAAATTTCATTTTCAAAAATCTTTATATTTTTCAAAAAATAATTTTCTTTAAAAATTTATTTCTCGGACTTGGGACCTCGGAATTCGATTCCGGGAATACGCCCAAGTCCTATATTATTCTACGAACCCTCCGGGACCGTCAAATCATGGGTCCAGGTCCGTTTACCAAAAACGCTGACTGAAGTCAAGTTTATTCAAATTTCCAATACAAAATTATCATTTTTCTCAGTTTTTCACATAAAGGATTCCCGGCTACATGCTCGGGCTACGCATGCAAATCGAGGTGAGATAGAAGGAGGTTTTCACGACCTCGTAATACATAATTAGCTAGAAATATATGGGATGACCTTTTGGGTCATCACAATCTCCCCCTCTTAAACAAACGTTCATCCTCGAACGTGCTAAGATTCACTTTGAACTCATCCAATCACTGATTGCGCATTTCCAACACACACCCGCGGGTGATCCCACGTCAGTCCAACCTATATAATCCTGATGAAACCATCACAACTGCCATATATCCTTCTCACTATCATCGATAAGCCTCATACCTCAATTACTCACTTTCTACTCATTTCCAAAGACCCGATTCTGAATCCATATCCGGCATTATCCTCAACCAGCTGCATCAACTCAGGTCTACGCCCATAAGGCACGGCCACACAACATAACACATATCACACAGGCTCAATAGCACTTTTGATCACCATAACTACCCGAAATCACTCAACATTGGCAATTAGTCCCACATATGGAAGAACTCTCTGTTTCCAAATCCCATAATACCGATAATGATGCAATAAACACGAAGACATCATCAATGGACATCCAAATCACTGAGTCACAGCTAACACCACCGGGCACAAATCCCGCAAACGAAATTAAAGAAGCACATAACGAAATGACTGAGTATGAAAGGTAGAAGCATATAAAGGTACTATCAAACAAGCCCATAGGCATAACTCTCTATCAGTACTGACTTACCAAAAGCCATATAACAAGGAAGAAGCAAAGCATATGAAAAAATCACAAGGATCCCATCCTGATAAAAAATTCCACCGCGGTACTTAGCCCGGTCCAAACATATCAAATCACAACGAATCACGAGGGTCTCGCCCTCACTCTACGATACATGTCGAATATATATAATACCAATAGAGATCTCCCGCTAATTCACCTCGGCTAACAAAATCATAGCGTTCGCTTACTCACATCTCAATGGAGTATCAAATCACAGCTCGAAAACAAAATACTCAGGAGAGTCACATAAGGCTTACAACACGGGACGACATGGACTCACTTCCAGTTTCACCACTAGCAAGGATGAATAAAACAATGATAGACACGGTCTACTACTCATAGAATCTCCCAACAGGATCAAGCACAAAAAAGGTAGAGGGCAACACATGAAACTCACTCATAAATAGAACAACAGATAAGGGAAACTCGTCCCGACCGACAGAGGTATAGTGAAATACAATCGGTGCCCCTCTGCAATACGTCAAAACATACCTGGGTGATGATATCTGGCACAACGGCCTCTATTTACTATATGCAACACAAAATGAGTTGGGTCTCCCCCTCTTAGGCGCCCTCTACTCACCTGAACACCCTACTATTACTCTCCCACCTGAATCCTAGAACAATCTCTCACCCTATGGCTAACATCTCCACACTGAAAACAATCTCTCTGCCGATGTGGCTGTGGAAAACATACAATACGGATCCTCTAAGTCCCATGAGTACCTGAAACGCTCCCATGCGAAGCTGGTAATGTAATTGAATTGGTCGACCCAAAATTCTCTACCATGCCTGAGTCCCTCAATGAATCTACGGACTCGCCTCCTAACTGAAACAATCAAGTGAGGTATATATCTGGACAACTCACTGAATCCAACGACATACTCCAATAGTGACACAATGCCCTGACGCAACTACTCAACTCCGCGCGCCGTACATCCCGAAGGATATGAGGTGCATCTCTCTCAATGCATCTCAGAAAAGCTGAATCCATGCTAGTGAAGCTAACTCGGCCAGATTACCCCAACTCATATGCCGCCACCACTGATCAACCCACTACTCTGGACCTGAGACGTGACAAAAGCAATCCCGCTCGTCTCCACAATACCTGAAGTACGAAGAATATGGTGACACTCTCCAGAAAACCCTGGGCATTACCCGCCGCCAATCCACTGAAAGATAGAAGGGTGGTACTTCCAGTACCTCTAAATCCCAAGGTACTCTACCTCTGATGTTGATGTCCTAACCACGGGCTGAACTGAAACCACATGTCGTGCTGCCATGACAACTGGAACTTGACCAATAAGATCTCGCTGCTCTGGAGTGTAGACGGTGGGAGTCTGAACTCCTCCCCTTATCTGTGAAGTAATTGATCCACGAAAAATCAACCCTGCCTGAGTCGATGTACCAATTGTACTCAGAACTGCGCTCAGGTCTCCTGATATCCGAGGTAGCAACAGGCACCCCCAGTACCTGTCCCCCAACTAGACCTACTGGCGACTCCTCAATGGCTGCTCTGGTAGTCATCGTAACTGCGGCACGTGCTCCTCATTGGCCTCCGTCTCTGACCCCTGCGACATTTGCTTTGGGGTAACATCATCCGGAACCACCGCTCATGTCCTCACCATGGTTGAGAGAATGGAACAATAATTTCAAACTTCAAGATCAATGAACTCGCACGATAGGAATGAAGGAAGTGAAATTGTCCTGATAGTTCCGTAGCCTCTCGAAGATAAGTACAGACATCTCTGTAACGATCCGAAAGACTCTACCAAACCCGCTTATGACTCGTAGCACCTATGAACCTAGAGCTCTAATACCAACTTGTCACGACCCGAATTTACCTCCGTTGGGTATCGTGATGACACCTAGTCTTAGGGACTAGGTAAGCCTAACATTTCCACTGAACAACAACAATAATAAAGGAATTTTAAAAATTTCAAAATAGAATTCTTGACAGAGTTTACAATTTCCCAAAATCTGGTAAATACAAGTCATAAGCTTTACGAAATCTTTCTATCAAATCTAAATACAACTGTCTAGGAATAAGTAAGTACAGTTGAATAGAAATAAAACAGGAAGGTGACTCTGAAGCCTGCGAACGCAGCAACAAGTTACATTGAGTCTCCTCAGCAATGATCTGCGCAGTTACCAATAACAATAACCTGAAGCTGCACATAAAAATGTGCAGAAGTGTAGTATGAGCACACCATAGTGGTGCCCAATAGTATCAAAACTAACCTAGGTGAAGTAGTGACGAGGACTATTCAAGACACCACCGGTCTAATAAGTAGAAAGGCATAAATACATAAAGGACCGAAACATAATATCTATCTAAAGTAACTAAACCACCCAAATAACATCATAAACATCCTACGGACTTATTCAAGTAATTAAACCACCCAAATAACATCATAAACATCGAATTAAACCTCAAAATCTATAGAAATTCTCAAAAACTTCATAAACTTCAAATTTTGCATTTAAGGTCTAAATCACGCCAAACAAATTCCGTTTATTTTCAAACTTCACAGATAACACATATAAATCATATTGAACCTGTATCGGGCTTCAGAACCATAATATGGGCCCGATATCACAAGTTTCACCTCAAATTTCATTTTCAAAAACTTTTATATTTTTCAGAAAACAACTTTCTTTAGAAATTCATTTCCCGGGCTTGGGACCTCGAAATTCGATTCCAGGCATACTCCCAAGTCCCATATTATTCTACAGACCCTCCGGGACCGTCAAATCACGGGCCCCGGTCCGTTTACCAAAAATGTTGACTAAAGTCAACTTTATTCAAATTTCCAATACAAATTATCATTTTCTCAGTTTTTCACATAAAGGCTTCCCGCCTACACGCCCCGGCTGTGCACGCAGATTGAGGTAAGATATAAGGAGGTTTTCATGACCTCGGAACACATAATTTGCTAGAAATATACGGGATGACCTTTTGGGTCATCACATTTTTAAACCTGGAAGAAAGAAGGAACCACTCAATTTCTTGGTTGCTATAATATATTAGATATCTTGCAAATCCTTTCTATACTAATTTAGTGTAGAAACTTACTCTTTCTGTTACATTATTCTATTTATTTTTTATTGTTTTCATATTTTATCATCAAATTTTGTATAAGATAAGTTGATTGAAGAAGTTTTATTTAATTAATAAAATTTCCTCTGTTTTTTTAATTTTAAAATTAAACCCCCAAAGAACTAAATGTGTCAATAAATTAAGGTCTAAGAAGGAACTTCTACTCAAGGTCGATGCTTCTTTGGAATCCTCTGACACTTCAAAGTTCCCAAGGGACTAAAGTCCAGGGCAATGCTTGTGCCGGGGAGGGCATCCCAACCTAGAGTCATATTTCACTCCCAAATACCCTTAAACACAGCCAACATATTTTCCTTACAGGTTTAAATGACAATGAGTCCCTTTCAATGTAAATTAAATGTTATAGCATTACTTGCCACATAAATATACTTTCTGTAACTACCCTATTGGTCGTTCTGAGAGTTTTCGCCCATTTCCCTCATTTCTACTTCTTTAGCTGATGTTCAGCTGTAATGTATGCTATTAGATTGGTTGGTTTGGAGTCGGGATTTGATTTGGGAGTCCGGGGTAGATTTAGGCTTGATTTGGTGAAATTAGTAGTTTGGTGATTTCCGGTCAGTAGAGGAAAATTTGATAACGGGATCGGAATGGAATTTTGGAAGATGGAATGAATTCGTGGTGTCATGTTTGACGTGTGTGCAGAATTTGAGGATATTCGGACAAGTTTGGTGTTGTTTCAAATGATTTATAGGCTTGATTAAGTTGAATGATGTTATGGGACGTGTTGGTGTGCTTGGTTGAGGTCCCGAGTGCCTCGGGTGTGTTTCGGATGGTTAGCAGATGAATTAGCTATTATGAACAGGTTATGGTGTTGCTAAGGTGAGTTTGCTGGTGTTTCAGGGTTTGTTCTCTAAAGTTGGAAACGCGGACTGCGCCGGAATTTTGCGGTCAGCGGTGGGTCTTCGCGGGGGCAATAAAGTTCTGCAGTCAGCGGAAATTTGGTCGCGGTCGCAAGGGCTGAAGACTTTCACGGCCGCGGTGGGAATTCTGCAGACCGCAGTGAGACGAGCGCGAGGGCAGTATTTTTCTGATGGTTAGCGAAATTGGAATCTGAGGGGTGCACTGTAAATACGAGATTCAGGATTTTATTTTTATATTTTGACCTAGTGAGCTCGGGTATTGGCGATTTTTCGAAAGTTTTTCAAGGGATTCATCGGGCTAAGTGATTCTAACTCAGTTTTAGTTAAAACACATGATTGTAACATTGAATTCATCATTTGATTAGAGAATTGGGGATGAAAATTGGGGAAATTTGAAGAAACTTCATTAAATAGGTTTTGAGAGTTGAACATCGATTTGAAGTTAGATTTTGATAATTTGGGATGGTTGGACTCGTGAGTGAATGGTTTCCTTAATTTTGTGAATTTTATGGGATTTCGAGACATGGGCCCGAGGGTCGGGTTTGGCAAATTTTGAGATTTTTTATCTAAATTGATAATTTTCATATGGGATTAATTTCCCTAGTGTGTATTGATGATAATATACTAATTATGGTTATATTCGGAGATTTTGGAGACCAAGTCCAGAGACGAGGGCATCCTGGAGTAGGATTTTTCGCTGTTAAGGTAAGTAACAGTTTTAACTCTGGCTTTGAGGGTATAAACTCGGAGAATTTGGTATCATGTGACTGTTTGTAGGTGATACTCACACTAGGTGACGGGCGTGTGGGTGTATACCACGAGGGATTGAGACTTGGTCCATCCCGTGAGGCCTAATGGCCATCATCTGTGTTTATGTATTTACATGTTGATAAAGTTGACTGCCTTCATGTTAGAAATCATGCTTAGGCTTTATTCATGCTCACATTATTTTCACTCAGTCATATAAATTATTTTACATGTTTACCTCAGTCTCTATTATCTTGCTGATACGCTGTAATACTTGATTTGGGTTGTGTTCCCTTTATTTGTTGAAAGATGTGAGGCTAGAGAGGTACATGATTTAGTGATACCAAGGGCCTGTTGTGAGATGTTTGATATTATAGCACGTGAGTTGTCCGTGCGATTCAGGTACTGATACCATAGCACGTGAGTTGTCCGTGTAGCACGTGAGTTGTTTGTGCGGATCCGGAGATTGATATTATAGCACGGGAGTTGTCCATGCGGATCTAAGTAATGATACCATAGCACGTGAGTTGTCCGTGTAGCACGTGAGTTGTCCGTGCGGATCCAGAGATTGATATAATGGCACGTGAGTTGTTCGTGCAACACGTGAGTTGTCCGTGCATAGCGCTTGGGCTGTAGGAGCCCTTCCGAAGTCTGCACTCCCAGCGAGCGCATGTACCTATTGAGAGTGTGCATTGAGGGCTGAGTGATGGAGCGACATTGCTGAGAGTGTTCATTTACTTTTGTTGTTGTTGCATCTACCTGTTTATTGCTTTGTAGTATTTTCTGATTTATGGAAATTACCTGCTTACTCCTGTTTATTCTTGAATTGTGAAAAGAAATAATTGGATTGTTTTGCTTAGCTCGTCACTATTACTCAGTTTCTTAGTTATTTCTGTTACTACTGAGTCGGTTGTAATCATACTACACCCTGCACTTTATGTGCAGATCCATGTAAGTTAGAGCGCGACGATCGTTGAGTTCAAGCCGACTATCTTTGGAGACTGCAAGGTAGCTGCTAGTGTCCGCAGGACCTTGTTACTCCTTTTATCTCCTATTCCTTTTTTTGGGTTGTATTGACAGTCAGACATTTTGTATATTAGTTTATGGATTTAGACGCCCATGACTTGGTGACACCTGGATGGTTGGGGCTCGTTTCCTTTTTTTCTATATTGGTATTTAGAGTTAGTTTAGCTTATGAGAAATTCAAATATTGGAAATGTTTTTATTAAGTTATTATAATCAAATTAATAGAAATATTTGGGGAAATAGGCTTACCTTGTATCACGATAGGCTCCATCACGACCTGGGTTAGAATTTGGGCCGTGATAAGTTGGTATCAGAGCCTAGGTTACATAGGTCTCTCGAGTCATGAGCGGGTTTAGTAGAGTCTTGCGGATCGGTACGGAGACGTCTGTACTTATCTTCGAGAGGCTGCAGAACCTTTAGAAAAATTCCACATTCTTGGATTCTTGGCGTGCGTCCTATGCATTCTAGTAACTAAACATCTGTTATTTCATTCTCTCAAAGATGGTGAAGACTGCTGCTACCGGTCGAGAGGGACAGCCATCAGCTTGGGCCGCGAGAGGTCGAGGACGGAATAGAGGTTGTGGTTGGGGCGGAGACATCGACAGCACAGCAGCTAGGGAAACACCCATAGATCCCCCAGTTGTCCCCGCTCAGGATCAGGTCCCGGAGGTAAAGGTTACGGTGGAACCAGCTCAGGCACCACCTGTGCCTATTGTTATTCTAGGCCTTCAGGAAGCCCTGGCCCAGATTCTATTAGTATGTACGGGACTTGCTCATGTGGATTCAGTTGCTACGGTCGCAGCTACTTCTCAGGCCTGGGGAGGCACTAAGACTCCCGCCGCCCGCACACCTGAGCAGGTTGTTCAGGGACATCAGACACCGGGGGCAGCTCCAGCCCAGCCTGTTGCAATTGCTCAGGACTTTGTAGCTCTTGTTATGCCAGAGTATAAGCATCGTAGATTGGAGAGGTATGGGAGGATCCAGCCTTCGTCATTTAGTGGTGTTGAGGGTGAGGATGTACAATGTTTCTTGGACAAGTGTTAGAGGATGCTTCAGACCATGGGTATTCTGTAAACCATTGGGGTCTCATTTACTACTTTCCAGTTCTCTAGGGATCTAATTAGTTGGTAGGAGGCTTACGAGAAGTGTAGGCTGGTTGGCGCAACGCCCCTTACTTGGAAGCAGTTCTCTGTTCTCTTTCTGGAGAAGCTTATACCTGAGTCCCGCAGAGAGGAGCTGCACACGCAGTTTGAACAACTTCGCCAGGGTGAGTTGTCTGTTACCCAGTATGAGATGTGGTTCTCCGAGTTGGCTCGTCATGCGATCTGGTTGGTTCCCACAGACCGAGAGAGGATCAAGAGGTTTATATATGTCCTCGGTTTTTAGCTTCAATGTCTTATGACCTGAGAGTGAGTATTTGTTGCTACCTTTGATGAGGTTGTCGACATAGCTCGACAGATCGAGATGGTTCGTCGTCGGGAGAGGGTTTAAAGGGAGGCTAAGAGGCCTCGTGGACCAGGTAGATTCAGTGGTACTCCTCAGGGAGGTCAGATTCAGCAAGGCAAAGGTAGTCCGTTCCGGCATGCTCAGTTAGCTCGTCCATTTCATCGTGGTGCATCATTTTGGCCTGGTTCTCACAGTCATCAGCACTGTCATTCATCATTCGGTGCATTGCCAGTTCAGGGTTCTCATCATGCCCCGTCCATTCAGGTATCGCCGGGTAGTTCTTTTGGACATCAGGATCAATAATATCCTCTAAGGAGGGGTTGCTTCAAGTGCGTGGATTTTAGCCACATTATGAGATATTTCCCTAGGCTGTCGGGTGGGACTCCACAATGGAGTACTCGGCCGACGGCACCACTACGAATTCCTCCACCACCCACTTAGCCAACTAGGGATAGAACTCTTCCCGCTAGGGGCAGAGCCCAGGAAACTAGGGGTTTCCCGAGAAGGGGAGGCAGAGCAAGGGTGGGCAGGACCGTTTTTATGCCCTCCCAGCCAGGCCAAACACTATTGCTTCAGATGCTGTGATCACAGGTATTGTCTCCGTCTGACACAGAGATGCCTTTGTATTATTTGACCCTAGTTCTACATATTCATATGTTTCATCATACTTTGCTCATTTTCTGGATTTTGCCCCGTGACTTATTAGTTACACTTGTTTATGTATCTACCCCTGTGGGCAATACTATTATTGTGGACCGTGTGTATCAGTCATGTGTGGTGTCTATTGGGGGTCTGGAGACCCGAGTGGATTTTTTGTTGCTTAGCATGGTTGATTTCGATGTGATATTGGGCATGGATTGGCTATCTCCATGTCATGTTGTTCTAGATTGTCACGCTAAGACTGTGACCTTAGCGATGCCGTGATTTCTGAGGGTAGAGTGGAATGGTTCGATAGATTATGTGCCGAGTAGGGTGATATCATATTTGAAGGCTCAGCGTATGGTTGAGAAAGATTGCGTATCTTATCTGTCTTTTGTGAGGGATGTTAGTGCAGAGACTCCCACTATTGATTCTGTTCCAGTGGTCCGTGATTTTCCGGATGTGTTTCCTGCAGACCTGTCGAGCATGCCGCTTGATAGGGACATTGACTTTGGTATTGATGTGGTGCCGGGAACTTAGCCCATTTCTATTCTGCCATATCGTATGGCACTAGCGGAGTTGAAAGAATTGAAAGAACAGCTTCAGGAACTCCTAGAAAAGGGGTTTATTTTGCCTAGTGTGTCAACTTGGGGTGCACCAGTTCTATTTGTGAAGAAGAAGAATGGGTCTATGAGAATTTGTATTGACTACAGGCAGCTGAACAAGGTCACAGTCAAGAACAAGTATCCCTTGCCTCGTATTGATGATTTGTTTGACCAACTTCAGGAAGTGAGGGTGTTCTCTAAGATTGACCTGAGGTTCGGATATCATCACCTGAAGATTCGCAATTCGGATATTCCTAAGACTGCTTTCAGGACCCATTATGGACATTGTGAGTTCTTGGTGATGTCTTTTGGGCTCACCAATGCTCCAACGGCGTTCATGCATTTGATGAACAGTGTATTCCAACCATATTTGGATTCTTTTATTATTGTGTTCATTGATTACATCCTGGTGTACTCTCGTAGCCAGGAGAAGCATGCTCATCATTTGAGGATTGCATTGCAAAGATTGAGGGAGGAGAAGCTTTATGCAAAATTCTCCAAGTGTGAGTTTTGGCTCGGTTCAATAGCATTCTTTGGGCACGTGGTGTCGAGTGAGGGTATTCAGGTGGATCCGAAGAAGATAGAGGCGGTGCAGAGTTGTCCTAGACCGTCGTCAGCTACGGAGATTAGGAGTTTCCTTGGTTTGGCGGGATATTACCGTCGCTTTGTAGAAGGATTTTCATTGATTCCATAGCCCTTGACCAAGTTGACCCATAAGGGTGCTCCATTCAGGTGGTCGGACGATTGTGAGGACGGCTTTCAGAAGCTCAAGGCTGCTTTGACCAAAACTCTAGTGTTAGTTCTGCCATCAGCTTCAGGTTCTTATACCGTGTATTCTGATGCCTCGAGGGTAGGCATTGGTTGTGTTTTGATGCAGGAGGGTAGGGTGATTGCCTATGCCTCATGTCAGTTGAAGACCCATGAGAAGAATTATTCGGTGCATGATCTTCAATTGGCAGCCATTGTTCACGCCTTGAATATTTGGCGTCATTATCTGTATGGGGTTCATTGTAAGATTTTTACTGATCATCGGAGTCTACAACATCTATTCAAGTATAAGGATCTTAATTTGCGTCAATTATGATATCACTATTCTATACCATCCGGGGAAGGCCAATGTGGTGGCCGATGCTCTGAGTCGTCAGGCAGAGATTTTTGGTAGTTTTGCTTATATTTCGGCAGTAGAGAGACCTTTAGCATTGGATGTTCAGGCCTTAGCGGGCCAACTTGTGAGATTGGATCTTTCGGAGCCTATTCGGGTATTGTCTTGCGTAGCCTCCAGGTCTTCTCTTTATGACCGTATTCGGGAGAATCAATATGATGACCCGCACGTGCTTGTTCTTCATGACAGGGTCCAGCTAGGTGATGCTAGGGATGTGACTATTGATGATGACGGTGTGATGAGGATGTAGGTCCGGATATGTGTGCCTAATTTAGATGGACTTCGGGAGTTGATTCTTGAGGAGGCCCACAGCTCGCGGTATTCCATCCATCCGGGTGCCGCGAAGATGTACCAGGATTTGAGACAACACAATTGGTGGAGGCGGATGAGAAAGGATATTATTGGGTTTTTGGCTCGGTGTCTCAACTGTCGGCAGGTTAAGTATGGGCACTAGAGGCCGGGTGGCTTGCTTCAGAGATTAGATATTCCAGAGTGGAAGTGGGAGCAGATCACCATGGACTTTGTAGTTGGGTTCCCACGGACTTTGCGGAAGTTCGATGCTATTTGGGTTATTGTGGATCGGCTGACCAAGTCTGCACACTTTATTCCTATTTGTACTACCTACACTTCAGAGCGGTTAGCTGAGATTTATATCCGAGAGGTTGTTCGCTTGCATGGTGTCCCAATTTCTATCATTTCAGATAGAGGTACTCAATTTACATCTCAGTTTTGGAGGGCCGTGCAGTGAGCATTAGGTACTCAGGTTGAGTTGGGCATATCTTTTCACCCTCAGACGGACAGGCAGTCTGAGCGCACTATTCAGATATTAGAGGACATCTTGCGCGCTTGTGTCATTGATTTTGAGGGTTCATGGGACCAGTTTCTGCCACTAGCGGAGTTTGTATATAATAATAGTTATCGATCGAGTATTCAGATGGCTTTGTACGAGGCTTTGTATGGGAAGAGGTGTAGATCTACGGTTGGTTGGTTTGAGCCGGGTGAGGCTAGACTCTTGGGTACAGATTTGGTAGAGGATGCTTTAGATAAGGTGAAATTGATTCAGGAGCGGCTTCGCAAGGCATAGTCTAGGCAGAAGAGCTATGCGGACAGGAAGGTCTGTGATGTATCTTACATTGTTAGGGAGAAGGTATTGCTGAAGGTTTCACCTATTAAAGGTGTTATGAGATTTAGTAAGAAGGGAAAGTTGAGCCCTAGGTTTATTGGTCCATTTGAGGTACTTCGGAAGATCGAGAGGGGGGGGGGGGGGGGGGGGAGTGGCCTATGAGCTTGCCTTGCCACCTAGCTTGTCGAGTGTGCATTTGGTGTTTCATGTTTCTATGCTTTGGAAGTATGTTGGGGACCCGTCCCATGTTTTGGACTTCAGCACGGTTCAGTTAGAGGGTGATATGACTTATGACGTAGAGCCATTGGCTATTTTAGATCGGCAGGTCTGAAGGTTGAGGTCTAAGGATATAGCTTAAGTGAAAGTGCATTAGAGTGGCCAGCCTGCGGAGGAGGCCACGTGGGAGACCGAGCGAGAGATGCGGAGAAGATATCCACACCTATTTGAGACTCCAGGTATGTTTCTAAACTCGTTCGAGGACGAACATTTATTTAAGAGGGGGAGGATGTAACGACCCGACTGGTCGTTCCGAGAGTTTTATCCCATTTCCCTCATTTCTACTTCTTTAGGTGATGTCCAGATGTAATGTATGGTATCAGATTGGTTGGTTTGGATTTAGGATGTGATTTGGCAGTCCGAGGTAGAGTTAGACTTGAATTGGCGAAATTAGTAGTTTGGTGATTTCCGGTCAACAGAGAAAAATTTGATAATGGGTTCGGAATGGAATTTCAGAAGATGAAATGGATTTGTGGTGTCATGTTTGACGTGTGTGCAGAATTTGAGGATATACGGACAAGGTTTGATTGGTTCCGGAGTTATTTGTGGAATTTAGGAGTTTGGAGTTCCTAGGCTTGAATCCGAGATTTGATTTGATGTTTGGTGTTGTTTCAAGTGATTGTAGGCTTGATTAAGTTGAATGATGTTATGGGACGGGTTGGGGGTGCTTGGTTGAGGTCCCGAGTGCCTCGTGTGTGTTTCAGATGGTTAGCAAGTGAATTACCTGTTAAAAGGTGTTGGTGTTGCTGAGGTGAGTTTGCTGGTATTTCAGGGGTTGTTCTCTAAAGTTGGAAACGCGGACCGCGCCAAAATTTCGTTGTCAGCGGTGGGTCTTTGCGGGGGCTGTAAAGTTCCGTGGTCAGCGGTGAAGGATTACGCGAAAAATGGAAATTTGGTTGCGACCGCAGGAGCTGAAGACTTTCACAGCCGTGGTGAGGCGAGCGCGGGGGCGGTACTTTTTTGCGGTCAGCGAAATTTGAATCCGAGGGGTACTATAAATACGAGATTCAGGGTTTTATTTTCATATTTTGACCTAGAGAGCTCGGGTATTGGCGATTTTTGAAGGATTTTCAAGGGATTCATCGGGGTAAGTGATTCTAACTCAATTTTGGTTAAAACATATGATTATAACATTGAATTCATCATTTGATTAGAGAATTAGGGATGAAAATTGGGGAAATTTGTAGAAACTTCACTAAATGGGTTTTGAGAGTTGAACATCGATTCGAAGTCAGATTTTGATAAATTTGGGATGGTTGGACTTGTGAGTGAATGGGTTCCTTAGTTTTGTGAATTTTATGGGATTTCGAGACGTGGGTCGAGGGCCGGGTTTGGAAAATTTTGGGATTTTTAATCTAAATTGATAATTTTATATGGGATTCATTTCCCTAGCATGTATTGATGATAATATACTGATTATGGTTAGATTCGAAGCTTTGGGAGACTGATTCCAGAGACGGGGGCATCCCGGAGTAGGATTTTTCGCTGTTAAGGTAAGTAACAATTTTAATTCTGGCTTTGAAGGTATGAATCCGGAGAATTTGATATCATGTGACTGTTTGGAGTTGATACCCATGCTAGGTGACGGGCATGTGGGTGTATATTGCGAGGGATTGAGACTTGATCCGTTCCGTTAGGCTGTGAGGCCTAATGGCCATTATCTATGTTTATGTATTTACATGTTGATGAACTTGACTGCCTTCATGTTAAAGATCATGCTTATGCTTTATTCATACTCACATTATTTGCTCTCAGTCATAGAAATTATTGTACATGTTTACCTCAGTCTCTATTATCTTACTGATACGCTGTAATACTTGATTTGGGTTGTGTTCCCTTTAATTGTTGAAAGATGTGAGCCTAGAGAGGTACATGACTGAGTGAGACCGAGGGCATGTTGTGAGATATTTGATATTTTAGCACGTGAGTTGTCCGTGCGGATCCAGGTATTGATACCATAGCACGTGAGTTGTCTGTGTAGCACTTGAGTTGTCCGTGCAAATCTAGAGATTGATATTATAGCACGTGAGTTATCCGTGCGGATCCAGTTATTAATACCATAACACGTGAGTTGTACTTGTAGCATGTGAGTTGTTTGTGCGGATCCGGAGATTGATATTATGGCACGTGAGTTGTCCGTGCATCACGTGAGTTGTCCGTGCATAGCGTTTGGTCTGTAGGAGCCCCTCCGGAGTCTGTACACTCCCAGTGAGCGCATGTACCTATTGAGAGTGTGCATTGAGGGCTGAGTGATGGAGTGACATTGCTGAGAGGTTTCATTTACTTTTGATGTTGTTGCATTTACCTGTTAATTGCTTTGTAGCATTTGCTTATTTACGGAAATTACCTTCTTACTCCTGTTTATTCTTGAATTGTGAAAAGAAATAATTGGATTGTTTTGCTTAGCTTGTCACTACCACTCAATTCCTTAGATATTTTTATTTCTACTGCATTGGTTGTACTCATACTACACGCTGCATTTTATGTGCAAATCCAGGTGAGTTAGAGTGCGGCGATCGTTGAGTTCAAGCCGGCTATCTTTGGAGACTGCAAGGTAGCTGCTAGCGTCCGTAGGACTTTGTTACTCCTTTTATCTCCTATTCCTCTTTTTCAGGTTGTATTGACTGTCAGACAGTTTGTATATTAGTTTATGGATTTAGACGCTCATGACTTGGTGACACCCCGATGGTTGGAGCTCATTTCCGTATTTTCTATATTGTTATTTAGAGTTGGTTTAGTTTATGAGAAATCAATTGTTGGAAATATTTTAATTATGTTCTTATGATCAAATTAATAGAAATATTTGGGGAAATAAGCTTGCCTTGTATCACGATAGGCGCCATCATGACCTATGTTAGAATTTGGGTCATGACACTCTCTCTCCTAACATAAGAACATCTAGTCTACATTTGATACCAAACAAACATCTATCAAATGAATCCAAAGGTCTGAGTTTAAAACACATATAGGTGAGGAATAGAAGCATCATAAGCATACTATGAAGATCTGAACATTAGAGAAGAACAATATTCCAAGGAAAGACAAAGCTATACAACAACAACTCAATAGATACAGAGGTTCTTGTTTCTGGCAAACCAAGTGTGCACTGATTGGTTTTGCTTTTAGCATATACATAGGTTGATAATACTAGTTTAACACTTTAAAGGTCATCAATGAAGGTTCAGGCAACACAGTCATGGCTAACCATTTAAAGAGGTTATCAAAGATATCTAAGACAAGATCAACTATCTCAATAGGTCTACAAGTTCACAGATTAAAACATGGAATCCCTAAGGACTTCAACAGAGTCATACTCCTAATAGTGTTAGATTCATAAAAATCATCATGTTCAGATTGCATCAGCAAAAGTCCTTATAAGATTTTAGGGATCGGGTTTGGTTTTAAATTTAACAATAGGGAAAGGACTGGGTTAGTTCCGAACAAGATATGAAATTAGGAATCAAACAGGAACATGCAATACCTAGTTAGTTACATGAACATTTCAAGTGAAGTGATACTTTCATACAGATAGGGAAGCTTTACACATTTATGGAGTCAGGTTAAGCATGGCATGAAGAGAAAGAGTTACAGATAAAGAAAAAACATTGAATTAAAACAGGTTAACTCAAACATAAGTCTAGATTAGTATCTAAGTATGAATGATCATGCTTCTGTTTTCCACAAATTATCACTTGGTTATAGCAGAACAACTAGGTCTTGTTTTTAGGGAACAATCTTAAAAGATAAAATGCATTTTAGCTTTTCAAAGACCAATGATAACCTAAAAGGATTAGAGACGGGGAGGTATTAAACCATGTAAATTTTATATTGAACATGCAGCTGAAGACGTTAATTAATCAAGAAAATAATTAAGTTTAGCCTAACAAGTTATCAGCCATTTACAATAAATAAAAGAAACGGGATCATGATTATGTTATGAGGAAAGATAACTTAGTTTTTAACAAATGTGTACAATAGGACTACTGGGATTCATGAAGAGAAGAAAGTTTAATTCAAACAAGACTGGTCAACAGATGCAACAAAAAATAGACAAAATAAAAATACCATTAACAAACATAAGTAGATGATAGACACCTTTAGATTCATTTCAGTCATGGTTATCAAATAATAAGCTCAACTCAAGACTCACAAACTACAAAGAAGCAACAGATAAGGGTAAAGGTCATTGCAGATCAATGAAAAGCTATGAGGTTCATGTGAATGAGTGCATAATAACTCAAACATGTAGACTGTTGGAAACTCAAGAATAAAAATCAGCTGGAATCAATTAATGGTTTGATCAATCATCGATTAAAGACTCAAAAGAAAGAAAAATAATCACAAGTGGATATTAAACTAACAGAACATAGGCACTAACATGTTGATCACAACACCATAAAACAAACGTAATCCTCAGAATATAACTAACATATTTGTAGCATTCAAAGGAGATGAACAAAAGAGAAGGATGAGAGATGTTATGACCTTTTTGAGAGAAGCAGACTAAACGGAGGCTCTTTTTCAGTTGCTTAAGACCCTAGGAAACTCAATTTTGAACAACGACAATACTCAACAAATGAAAAGAAAGGAAAAGTAAGAAAACCTAGGCTTTTGAACTCTAAATTTCTTAGATGATTGATAGTGTTCGTGTCTCTATGTGTGTTTTTCTTCGGTGTTAGGTGGTTGTAGATGAGAACATTAAAGGCCCTATTTATAGTGCCATTTAAGTCTCTAGGGTTTCAAATAATTCAAATCAGATAGTGGAAGATAGTGATAATTGAGTGATGATTGCAAAGTAGAGGTAAATCAGAGAACACAGAGGGAAAAATATTTGAGTTTACCTAAGAGGAGATAAGTCGATCGTTGAGAGAAAAAACCATTGGGTAAGAGCCTTAATGTCTATAGGTCGCTTCGCTTGACCTCTGGACCAAGAATAATCATATGCCATAGATTTCACAAGATAGATGAGGCTTTCACAGATTTGACCCTTGCACAATTTGGTCTAGGGTTTCGAATTTGGGATTTTGAATCTCTACCAACGAGAATGGAAATATGGTCTCAAACTTCATAGCCTAGGGACAAAGCAATTTGACTATGCCAGTTGGATTTGAGAGCAGAGATGGAATAATGTTTCAATCTTAAGGGATTAGAATCTGATAACTCAGATTTAGTGAACAAAAAGAGGAAATAATAGCAGGATTCTTGGATTCAGAAGGAAAAGGAGATAAAAGCTCTAATCGATTTGTCAACTTGCACTAATTTGTGCAAGGTTTGGTGACTAATTCGGTTGGTGAGGTTGAGACAAAAGAGAGGGAAAAGGAAAAGAGAGATGGCGAGGTCAGAGGGAAATGATTTAGGTTTTGGGTAGTTGGGGATCGATCTCTAAGCTTAAGAGTGTAAGATGGAATATGGGCCATTTGATCATTTGATCAATGACCATGATAAATCAGGGCTTTATTTTTATTTTTTTAAACAAATTAGTTTGGGAAATACGGGAACCGTTAGATTTGCATGACCCTACGGTGGAGATAATATCTGGTAACGAGTTGGAATTAAAGATAAAAACAGGAATTAGCGTGGGTCGTTGATGGTTTGGGTCAATGGCTCAGATCATTTGTATTTCTTATGTGAAAGTGGGAGACATGTGACATAGGGTGTTGTGATTAGTGCAAATGGGATGGATTGGATTGCTAATAGGGAAAGAGATGGGTGTTTGGGTTGGGTAATTTTCATACAGGGCTTCAGTAATTGGGCCAAAGTAATTTTAAAAATGGTCATTTTACATTTGATTCAAGAATTGCAATTATGGCATCTTGGTCTTTTAAACTCTTATGAATTTTATTTATATAAACTTAATAGACTTCAATAAATGTGGTAAAAATTAAAATTATTATTATATACTACTAATTATTTGAAATTAATTTTTTATACAATACTTTATTTTTTACATTGTAACACTAGATTTATATTTAAAAGGGGAGGGTCAAAATTGGCCATCAACAGGTATTGTCCACGGAAATAAAGGGTTCAAATTCCGGTATCGTGGTTCAGCTAATGCATTCAGTACTAGATGTGGACGGTTATTAAGAAGAAAATACAACACCTAGTCAGGGACTGGAGGAATAAGATCATTGACTACCTTGAGCACGACAAACTGCCCGAAGACCCAAAGGCATCCTGAGTATTCTGCACCAAAGTAGCTCGTTATAGCTTCTGGGGAGGACAGTTATACAAAAGGTCGTTTCAAGCCTGTTGGATCGATTCTTAGGATCATCCGAGGCAAATTACGTAGAGGTTCACGAAGGAATTTGGGGGAATCATTCACGTGCAAATTCGTTGGTGTTAAAATTAGTTAGGGCAGGATACTACTGGCCCTGGATGGAACAAGGCTCTAAGGAATTTGTTCAAAAATGCGACAAGTGTTAACGCCATACACAGTTACTGCCCCAAACGGCAGAACTGTTGCATTCAGTACTATCCCCATGGGCATTCATGAAACGGGGAATAGATATATCGGTCCACTGCCACCGGCTCCAGGGAAGGTAAGATTTATTTTAATTTTAACTGATTTCTTCACTAAGTGAGTTGAAGCAGGTCCTTACCAAAAAATCGGCTAGAGCGAAGTGATCGATTTCCTATGGGAAAATATAATTTTCAGGGAATATCGAAGGAGATCGCCAGCGACAATGAGCCATAGTTCATAGGTTCAAAGGTCACATCTTCGCCATACCATCCGAGCGCAAATGGGAAAGTGTAATCAACCAATAAGGTGATTATTCAAAACCTCAAAGGGAGGTTGGAAGTAGCAAAGGCAAGTGGCCCAAAGCGTTACCGGGAGTGTTGTGGGCATACAAGACGACAACCAAATCAAGCACGGGAGAGACACCTTTCTCTCTCGTATATGGTGCAGAAGCTCTGATCCCGATGGAAGTAGGAGAACCGACCTTGCGGTACTTCCGGGTGGACAAAGAAACAAATAACGGATCATTGCTAGTCAAATTGGAACTGCTTGGCGCACATAAGGATGGTGGCCCAAAAACAAAGAATTGAAAGGTACTATAATCGAAGGGTCGATCTCCATTATTTATAAGTGGAAGACTTGGTTTTGAGGAAAGTGACTCAAAACACCCAGGAGCTCAATGCATGAAAGCTGGGCCCAACATGGGAAGGCCCCTACCGTGTTTTAGTTGTCATCGAAAAAGGATCATACGAACTAGTAAACCAAGATGGAGTGAAATTGTCAAGAAACTGTAATGTGACTCACCTCAAAAGGTATTGCTCTTGATGGTCACCGCTTGTATTGAAAGTATGTGTTGCACTCTTTTTCCCTTCGCCCAATTTTTGTCCCAAATGCATTTTTTCTAACAAGGTTTTTAACGAGGAAGCATTGGAAATTATACTATGAAGGAAACATCATCAGCAGAGATAAGAACTTTAAATGACAAGGCATTGAAACAACAAACCTCTACAAGATGATTAGATAGTCTTTGGCTCGATGGAAAATTCCTAGAAGGAAGCAATACTTTCCATCGGACCAAAGGCTATTCAACCGTTCATGAGTGCTCTTTCCTACAAGCCACTAGCGGGTGGTTAGATAATCTTTTGCTCGATAGAAAAGTTCATAATGGAAAATGAAGCTTTCGATCGACCCAAAGATTATCCAACCATTCACTAGTGGTTTTCCTTAAATGAGAAAGACTTCTAGTGTTCCACTTCGCATTCTCACATTCGAACACTAGGGAACAGTATGAGAATATGGCAAACTGATTGCCACAAAAACCAGGACTACGAGACCCGAGAACGAAAATGTCTCATCAGGACTGGGGACTGCACAACCAACCCCGCAGAAACAAGTTATACAAATTAGCCACACGAAATGGGAATTTCTTTTCTTTCAGCAAACAAATGTTTATGTACTTTTGAATATAAAAGGAATAAAATAAAGTCCTTTTATTTTTAATTGTTTCTTGTCCAAACGATGAATTAATTTTATCATTTGAAAGTTAATCAAGTACTTCAAATGCTAGCGCCGGAATGAACATGAGACGTACTCTTCAAGAGTACCATAAACATAAGAGGTTCCTCTCTTATGAAACCCTCACATTAAAGGGTTGGTTCCGGAAAGGTTAATGCCCGGAACCCAAATGCTATCGGGGAAAAATGCACCTGAAGCCCTGCATAATTCAACAAAAAAGAATAAATTTTTCACAATACTTAAGCAAAAAGAACTTTTATTCATCAGACGTGCCAAGAATCATAAGTACAAAAATACAAAAGTAAAAACAACAAAGGAAAATAAAGCAAAAAGCTAAACTACGTCGCCACCAGAATTCGAGGAAAGATAAGCATCAATGTCCCCCGGGAGAAGTAGGCGGGTCAGCTGTCGGCTCAGGATCTTAGCCTTCATCGTTATTATCTTCAGGTTCTTCCTTAGCTCTTGAGAACTCATAACCAGAATCGGAAGAGTCAATTGCATCATGTTAAGCCGTGAGGCGTCCTCGAGCAGTAAACTCCAGCGCTTGGGCCTTGGCGATCTCATCATCAATATCAATGATGCCCGCTTTTGCATCTTCAAGGTTTTCTTCCTCATATTATAGAGAATGTGTTTTTTCGATAATGAGGAAATCCACTTGACGTTGAAGTTTTGATTTAAGCCTATCAACCTCGGTTAAAAGTCCATCCCGCTTGGATTTTGTGGCTCTAAGGCTAAGATCAAGATCACGGATAGTGGTTATATAAACCCTATTATGTTCCATGATATTCTTATACATATCCTCCAGTTCGGCACGCTTCTCTTCTGTAGCAGAAGCCTCTTCAGCCTTGAAATTCAAGTCCACCTCCATGTGATTCACTCGCTCAATGGAGGCAGCCTCGCGCTCGATAGCAACAAGTGCGACATATTGAACTTCATATCATTTAGACTTAGCTTGTTGAAATTGTACATTTAGTTGAGAGACTTCTTGACTGAGGAACATCACTTCTTGCTCACTTTGCTGTAACTGAGCCTCTAACTCTCTCACCTCAGCAACTTTTGATTCCAGCACCGAGAGGCGAGCAATAATTTGGTACCTCTCGGCTAACAACTCATCCCGCTCAGACTTGAGTCCTTCTTTATCAAGGATCAATTTTTGAATGCCCTCTAAAGCAAGGAAGTTGGCCTGCGAAGCAAAATACCAAAGTTACAAACCTTGTCACGACAAATCAAGAAATAACAAGCAATAAAAGAGCAAGTTCGGTACCGCGGCCGCATTGTGCATGGCCTTATTTAACAAACACTCTCCCGAAAGAGAGTGTATCTCCTTATTATATTTTTCTAAAGTTTGCGGCTTCAAATAATTAGCGAGTTCTACTAGCTGGGACAATATATGGCACCCAGTAGACACCAAGAGGGAGACACTCCTCCTCCTTTAGGTATCTGCAGAAAGAGGCGAGTAGTTGCGCCCTAATTTCCTGTGTTCAGGGGACCGGGGATGAGGGACACTTCGTCTCGAGTGTCTGCGGTAGGTGGGAAAGATGCAACAGTTGTTGGTGAAGAAGGTATGGCCAGCGTGGAAGGAGATGAAGTTCATGGTGTTACAGGTTGAGAAGCAGTTGCGGCAGAGGCAGTGTTATTTGTAGGTTTCTTGCCAACTGAAGATGGAAGATGCCCAATACTCAGCCTCATAGTACTAGGAGCAGAAACTGGGACCATAAAAGGAGAGTTAGTGTTCTCCACTAAGTCAAATTCTCCGCAGAGCGCTTGGCTGTCATCCTTGGTTGGGGTTCTAAGCTCTTCAAATTGAGCATTTTGCTGAGATGATGAAGATCGTTGTCTCCTTGAAAAGAAGCCTCTTCATCACTTGCTTCCCCATCATCATCAATAATCACAATGGTTGTGGCTGGCTCATGCGCGACTTTCTTCACTTTCTTATTTTTACCCTCGGCCGAGGAAGAACGCCTCTTTGTTCTCTATCCGAAGACTCCGAGAAGAAACACTTGCACCGAAAGCAGACCCGAGGGAACTTGTTCGTGTAAGAGCCTCTTGCAACAACCTCGTATCCTCTGTGGGATCGACCAAAACATCCTCGTCAAGGACATAGATAGAACCCTGAAGGAGACCTGAATCAAACAAAAACGTACGGTCAACCAATTTTCTTATGTACAAAGATGAAATGAAAGCAGAGTCAGTTTTATGTGTCATTTTTCCACGGTTCTTGGCCCTCCATCCATATTAAAGGGGCCAATTCCTTCCACTGGCAGGTTTCAGGCGTATAAATATCTAGAATCTTGTGAACCCACCGGAACAGGCCTTCAACCCTTGAAGGTGTCCACCTATATCTTCAGAGAAAAGATAAGTTGTAAACTTACGTGGACGAGTCTAGGATTCGAGGAAAGACGGAATTTTATCCAGGATGATATCCCTGGTGGCAATGACGACAAACCGCTCTATCCACCCACGGTTGTTGTCGTCATCCATGATGGTTGAGCAAAGCATGGTAGCCACGCTTGCTGAAATTTATTACTCCCTACGAAATATCTTGGAGGAGTAGAGGTTCATCATATAAGCCTAAGTGAGGTCCTCCTTCATATCCAGGCACAACCGCCACAGACATGCCACCATTCGCCATACTAAAGGGCCCACATGTGCCAAACAAACCTGGTATCGGTGACACAGGTCCAAACTCACGGGGTCAAGTCCTCAGCTCAAAGAAAATGCACTCAAAGTGAAGAGGTACGTGTATACGTACGTGAAGACCTTTTTAGTGAAGGTTACTCGCTCCACTAGATCGGGAGAAATGATGTTGAGATCATGACAATCATAGTCTTCTTTCGCAGCTGAAATGCTGGAAGGGCGAACAAAAGAAGGAATTTCCCAGCAACCCAAGTGTGGGAGTTTGAAGTAGGGAACTTCTCTTCGAAGTCCTTGGCTATGTTGAGATGTTTGGGGATGATGGTGCTCAGCGTGGAAGGATCAGCTTCAGCGTCAACTTCTTTGTCTTTTACTTCTCTTCGATCCACCACCGAAGAGAAGACCAGAGTTCTTGGAAGAGTTAGCATAATAAGCCAAAATGATAAGAAGGAGATAAGGGGTTTTTAGAAGAAGATCAAAGGGAGATAAATGCAGTAGGAAAATAAAAGTAAAGAAGTTCAGAGAGTTTGTGAAACTATTAAGTGTAAAAGAAGAAGAATGAGGCACATAAGTAAAGGAATAGGCGGCTAAAATTGGAGCCATGATTACCTCGAGAATCGGCAAAAATATTGCTAAATCATGGAGTAACACATGTTCGGGGTATTAATGTGAGGAGACTTGCGTCTTATTAAGCGTCAGAAACTTTTCAGAAGGGTTAAAAAAAAATTTCGCCAAGAAAGGAATCTTCACCAATTTCCCGGTAGCACAAAGATATACCACCGGAAAGCAGGGAGACTATCTGTATAGGGTAAAATCGGTTTATATTAAATGTTTGTATGATCGCGTGACACATGGAACCAGAGGATGAAGCGAGTAGAGACCAGGCCCAATAACAACAACTTTAGTTGGTACCGGGAAGATCCTGAAGGGAACACAGTCAACGGAAACGAATGAATGTTTGTCACGAGATGTCATTTATTGAAGAATATTCCTCAATATTAAATAGCACATCCATTGCAAAGAATTTTGGCATTCATGGCCTACTGTTACATATTCATCAATGACCCCTATTATTTTTATTTAAGAGGGGCTTGATCCTATGACCTTATTCCCTAGGTATAACTATAAATAATGTTTCAAAAATCATTGTAGGACACAAAAATTCTGACAAACTTATGCTACACACTATACAAGCTGAATAATACTTTATGTTTTGTCTAACATTATTCCTATTGCTACCTTTAGAAGCCTTACTCCTGGAACCAAGTTGTCTGCTATTTTATCTCGACTTCAATGCTAAATCTAGCATTTTATTATTTTGGGATCAAACCGATTCACTTGTCTATAAATTACGCTATAAATTGAATTGTACCATTTTACGGGTAAACAATTACCAATTTAACTTGGCAGCAATTTTATTTTATTATAAAACACTTTTCATTGAACTTAACTTCCTAATCAAGTCAATGTGATCTTTTGTATGAATCAAATCATTATCTTTTGCAATAACGACATTGGCTTATTCAAACTTAATTAACTTCAGTGAAACTATTAAGTAATCACAATTCCCCCATTTTAAAAAAATAATTGTAAGAAACTATTACTAAGCTGTAAACTCCATTAAAAGCTTTATTGCCCGCTATTAAAAAGATTTAAAGTTTTGAATTCGAAAATTGTTTTGTAAAATTGTTATTTGTTTGAATAGGGTGTTATCACAAATGATTAAAAATATTTTTTAAGGTTTATATCTCAATTTTAAGAGGATTTAATGAATATTAAAATTTTCTTAGGTTATATTTTCAGATTGGATCTCGAAAAAGAAGAACAATAATATATAAATAAATTGTATCTATTACGTATGTCGGGTGTATATCATTCGTATATTTAATGTATCACTAGACATACAGTGACATACACACAACATGCAAAATACATACAAGAAAATATATAATAATATAATCGTATGCAAGTTGTATTTAATTTTTATGTAACAACAAACTTGTGTTCGAATTATATGCAAATTGTATGTTTTAGCCGCTGATTGATGGGTTTGGAATGAGAAGTTTGAAGTTCTATACTGTTGAGCTTGTGTTGCTTATATACCAACTACAATAATTTTTAAATAGAGATTTTAAGATCGAACCTACTTGGGTAAGGGAAATATGAACACAAATGTGATCCTAAGCTGAGCTAAACCTTTTCGAGTCGAGAAATTTTGAACTCCAGTTTGTTTACCCATTGATTTAGAGTATGAAAATTTGAAGAAGAGTTATCCGCGATTAAATTAAGCTTCAAAATTTAACAACAACAACAACCAACTCAGTAAAATTCCAGGGAAGCTTCAAAGTTTCAAGTTCAAAAATTAGATTTTCGAAATTGGATTCGGTTTTGATTGGGTGTTGTGGAAAATAATTGAAAATACTTTAAGGAGCTTATATTTAAATTATTGGGCAATCTGGCAAAGATTTTGATTGAATTTAGTAGGATTTTCAGTCATAGATCGAAGGAAGAAGAACTTACTTCAATTTGACCGGATTTTTATATAAAAATGTATAGCTACTTTATGACAAAAAAAAAATATATATATATAGTTAAAATCGGGTAAATAAGTTTATTACTCCGTATATACACGAGAAAATATTTATTCATCATCTTAAAATTATTCAAATTTTAGCTGCTTTTTAATACGAAAATAAAGTTTAAACCAACATACTCCTAGCTAAACTTCAAAACTCGAGTGTAATATGTTAGAATTCGAAACATTTTCCTACAATTTCAAATGTGCAGTTTAAACTGCATGAAAAATTCATGGAGTTAAACATTTACAAAGTTTAATGACATGGTTCGCCACGTCATCAGACCACGTAGGTGCCACTTGGAACATATTTTTCTCGTATAGAAAGCTTACATATAAATAGATTAGCACATGTTGGAAAGCTCTAGACAAATATGGAGATTTCTCGTGGAAGACCTTTGAACCCTATGGAATTGCTAGGAAAGCACTTAGAAGATTCTAGCTATGTAGAAAATTCTAGAGAAGGGACTTACTTGTAAATAATAAGAGCCTTGTGTAATAATTATTATTTACTCATTAGCCACTATGAGACTAGTATATAAAGGGGGCTATTTTATTTGTAACCCACCAAGCAAACAATCAACTTCTCTCTAATACAAAAGCTTTCTTTGGCAACTCTCCCGTGTTCTAACATCCCTTATCTTGAGTGTGGTAGCGCTGATTTGGCATAGTAAAAATATGAGCAAAGTGTGCAAGATCGTGAGCGAGTTGTCAAGTGCCGCACATGTACTTAGTTAAATACTAAGGACGTCACGTCAAACTCCAAAAAAATTTAAGCTTTGAATTGTCTCCTTCTCGAACTATAGGTCAATGTCATGGAGTACTCACTTATATAAGTTTGGACTCCAAAACGCGATACCAGAGTTTGAACTTCTACAAAAGAAATTGTAGAACCTTGATTCTAGAGTGGATCATTCTGGACATGACTATCGCTTGGATAGAAAAGAGCGACAAACTCAGGGTTTAGAACCACACTCCATAAGCAATAAAAAGGATAATTTAAATACTCATTATATTTTGTACAAGTTAACCGTCAATGTCGAGAAGTTTTATGGTGTGCCTCACACAATTTACTTTAGTTGTGTGAGACCTCTTTTTGTCTCACAAATTTGTCGATCTATATTATATACGGATAAAACCTGGCCCATGGGATGCCCCAGTTTCCAATAAGGTAAATCAAGCGAGAGACGTGATGATAAGAAATCGGAATCGAGGCAAGGGTCTCATCGAGTCAGGGCCCGGGGGCACAACGCCCGCTATCAGGAATATCGGGGCCATGACACTGGGATTGGTCCAAATCCGAAAAGACTTCATAAAGCATTATCGGGCAACCGAGTTAACAGAAGCCGTGATATCCGTGACTAGCAGGGTATCACGGTGTGGCACGTGCTGCAGAAATCCAGTGATTAGTTAAACGAAAGATTTTTACCTTTTATATAATTGTACCTAGGGAAGGACTCTCATACTATATAAAGGGGGTCTAATTATTCATTAACAACATTATAATACGCATATCAAGGTAATATACTATCATTTTCCTGTTATTTAAAGCTCTTATTCTTGTTCATCAGTGCTTGGTCATTGTGAGTCTAGGATCGAGGGAGGATATTTCATTAAGGCTGTTGTTAAGTCCAGAATCACCCTCCTCAAGTGGTTTGATAATTTATTACTTCTTTATCTGTTTAATATATAACACAATTTATCGTTTGTATCGAATTAATTTATGTATCCTTAAAATCACAAATAAATTTAATTGTTATCTGTCTTTGAGGGTAAACAGTTTGGTGCCCACCGTGGGGAAAAGGATAATAGTGGTAATTTGATACGGATTTCCACACACCCTATCTTTCCCTTTGTTCTTTGAAGTCATTAATTTCAGGTCAAAGCTTAAAATGTCGAACTCTCAATCTACCCCTTTGAACGTGGATGCTGAGTCTAGACACCATGGCGAGAACAACAATGTGGTACCTGGTAACGAGGTGCCCCTTGTCGACCCCAATGGAGTTCCGTCCGTGGACCCGATCGAACTAACTCATATCTGGCCATCAATACAAAAATGCCTACCGATCCTGAGAACAACATCCGTGGGGGAGTCCGATCGATAGCCCAAAATACACACGACAGTGAAGGTGATGGGATCAACTTGCGAGTAATCTTCGAAATGTTGCAATCTCAACAAGTAGCATTAGCCCAGTTGCAGAACTAGAGTCGCGCCCCCAGTAGAGTCGAGCCCAAACCATTCCGCAAAAACTCTTGCATAAATGAACCAATCGTAGAAAGGCCGAGTGGAGTTGAACCCGGGACCACCCCCGAGATTATAAAGATACTTGAGGAATTGACGAAATGGGTGGAATTGGGAGAAAAGAAATTCGAAGCCAATGACAAAAAGTTGAAACCTACAATTCCAGGGTCGACCAAATCCTAGGAGCACCACCGATATTAAAAGGTCTCGATTCCAAGAAGTTTGTTCAAAAACCTCTCCCTCCAAGTGCACCTCCGAAGCCGGTCCTAAGAGAAGTTCCACATGCCTGAAAATCCTAAGTACAACGGAACAACTAATCCAAATGAACATGTGACTTCCTACACGTGCGCCATCAAGGGGAACGACTTGGAAGATGATGGGATTGGGCCCGTCCTACTGAAACTGTTCGGAGAGACCTTTTCAAAAGGAGCTATGATATGGTATCACAACTTACCCCCGAATTCTATTGAGTTGTTTTCTATGCTTGCAGACGCCTTCATGAAAGCACACGCCAAGTCCATCAAGGTCGAGACCAGGAAGTCAGACCTTTTCAAAGTGAAGCAAAGAGATAATGAGATGCTCAGGGATTTCGTGTCCCGGTTCCCAATGGAATGAATGGTCCTGCCTCCGATTGCGGACGATTGGATCATTCAAGCCTTTACCTAAGGATTCAATGATCGAAGTTCGCTTCACAATAGTTGAAGAAAAATCTGATAGAATGTCCAGCGGTAACTTGGGTCGGCTTCCAAAACCGATACCAATCAAAAATCAAGATCGAAGATGATCAGCTTGGGGCCCCTTCCGGGTCAGTTTATCCCATTAGAACTAGTGAGATATCAAGAGACATTGATCGTGAACAAAGATCAAATAGAGACCGGTATCAACCATACAATGGAGATCGAAGAGGTAATGGGCGTGAACGAAACCTTGTGAGAAGTGAAAGGGGAAGTGACCGAGGTCAACATAACCGGGGACTCATGAGCAAAAGCGAATTTGACAGGCCATCGGGACAAAGGAAGCTGTGAGGTTATCAAATTACAACTTCAATGTCGATGCTACTGCCATCGTATATTCCATCGGACGTCTCAAAGAATTACAAGTGGCCTTAATCTTTACAGTCCGATCCTTTCCAAAGGGACCACAACCAAATGTGAAAATATCATGGCACTCATGGCCACAGAGCTAAAGACTGCCGACAACTGAGAGAGGAAGTAGCCCGATTATTTAACAACGGACACCTCCGAGAATTCCTGAACGATCGAGCCAATAATCATTTCAGGAATAGGGACTCCAATAAGCACATCAAGCAGGAGGACCTCAGCACATCATTAACATGATCATCAGTGGGGTCGACGTTTCCCAGAGGCCAATGTTAAAGCGCACCAAAGTGTCCATCACAAGGGAAAAATGGACTCAAAATTACGTGCCATAAGGAACCATATCTTACAACGATAAGGACGATAAAGGCGTCGTGCAACCGCATAATGATGCACTGGTAATATCTGTACTCATAAATAAATCTCGAGTTAAGTGTGTGTTAATTGATTCAGGTAGCTCGGCCAATATCATCATATTGAGGGTCATAGAACAGTTGGGTCTATGAGACCAAATTGTGCCTGCATTCCAAGTTCTAAACAGATTCAACATGGCATGTGAGACCACTAAAGGGGTGATAATCCTATCGGTGAACACCACCGGAACTATTCAGGAAATAAAGTTCTACGTGATTGAAGGAGATATGAGATACAAGGCTATGTTTTGGAAGCCATGGATTCACAACATGAGGGTGGTGCGATCGACACTACACCAGGTGTTAAAATTCCCAACACCAGGAGGGACTAAAACAATTTACGGAGAACAACCGGCCACTAAGGAGATGTTCACGGTTGACGAGGTGGTCCTGATATCTGCACTCTCGATATCAAAGAACCCGAGTTCGATCACCAAGAAAAAAAGCAAATAGCAATCACTGATATCAGTCCCGATCGAGCCGGAAAATCAGGGGACGGGTGAGGAAGCCAACTACGAAGTTCCCAGGTCTTTCATAGCACGCGACTATACCGATGCCACCAAATTGACGGTCGAGGAGCTGGATCAAGTCATACTGATCAAGAAACTGCCCGATCAGAAGTTATACATGGGCACGGTGGGTAGTCCCGAGCTCAGGAAAAAACTCATTGAATTCCTTATAGCTAACATACATTTTTTTGCATGGTTCCACCTGGACATGGCAGGGACCGCACCGAAAATAACTACTCACAAGCTGAGCCTGGATCCGAAGTTACACCCGGTCAAATAGAAAATGAGGCCTCAGTCCGAAGTCAAGCATGCATTCATCAAAGACGAGGCATCTAAACTCCTTACAATAAGATCCATTCGGGAAGTTAAGTACCCGTATTGGTTAGAAAACATAGTAGTAGTCCCAAAAAAGGGAAATAAATTAAGAATGTGTGTAGACTATAAAGACTTGAACAAGGCCTGCCCAAAGGATTCTTTTCCCTTGCACAACATCAATCGTATGATTGATGCAACGGCCGGCCATGAGATACTTAGCTTTCTCGATGCCTATTCTGGGTACAACCAAAAATGCATGTGCAACTTACCAATGCCTAGTAAATTGGATATTCAAAGAGCAAATAGGAAAATCAATGAAGGTTAATATTGACTACATGTTAGTTACAACCCTGCGAGCAGATGACCATTTGAGACATTTGCAAGAAACCTTCAACATATTGAAGAAACACAGTATGAAGCTGAACCAGGAGAAATGCGCATTCGGAGTCGTGTCCAGGAAATTCCTCGGATTCATGGTGTCCAACAGGGGAATTGAGATCAATCTCGATAAGATCAAGGCCATAGAGGACATTGTCCCGATAAGGTGGACAATGTCAAGACCGTTTAATGGTTAACCGGGCGCATTGCCGCCTTGGGTCGATTTATTTCAAGGTCCTCTGACAAGAGCCATCATTTCTTCTCGTTATTGAAGAAGAAGAATAACTTCTCAACCCGGAGTGCCAACAAGCCTTGAAAGAACTCAAGCAGTACCTTTCGAGCCCGCCTTTTCTTCATACTTCGAAGGCAGATGAGTAGATGTACCTGTACTTAGCGGTAACCGAGATAGCGGTTAGTGGAGTCCTGGTCCGGGAAGATAAAGGTACGCAATTCCCTATCTATTATGTTAGCAGGACTCTAGACGAGGCCAAAACTAGGTATCCTCACTTGGAAAATTTGGCGCTTGCTTTGCTAAGCACCTCTAGGAAGTTAAAATTGTATTTTCAATGCTATCCATATGTGTCGTGACTACTTACCTATTGTGAAACATAATAAATAAAACCGATCTCTCGGATGATTGGCCAAATGGGCCATGGAAATCAGCGGATATGATATCGAATACCGACCCTGAACAAGCTTAACCTGGGACTAGAGAAATAAGGATATAGATTACCTGAAGACCGGGAAGCTACCCTCGGATCCCAAAGAATCGAGAGCTCTGTGCACAAAGGCGGCCATGTTCAGCCTGTCCGAAGACAACACCCTGTTCAGGAGAATGTTTGATGGCCCACTCGTTGTATGTTTGGGACCGGTAAATACCGAATATGTCTTGAGGAAAGTTCATGAAGGCACCTGCAGGAACCATTCGGGTACCGAATTGTTGGTTCGTAAGATAATCAAAGCCGAATACTATTGGATACACATGGAGAAATATGCGAAGGAGTTTGTGCAAAAATGCGATGGATGTCATAGGTACACACTGATGATTTAACAACTGGGGGAGCTACTACATTCGGTCTTGTTACCCTAGACATTCATGAAATGGAGAATGGACATCGTCGGTCCCCTATTGTGGGCACCTGTAAGGCTCAATTTATATTATTTATGACTGACTATTTTCCTAAATGGGTTGAAGCCCAGGCGTTTTAGAAAATTAGGGAGCAAGAAGTTATTAATTTATTTGGGACCAGCCGGCCGAGATCGTTTGCGACAATGGAAAGCAGCTCATTGGCAGTAAGGTGAGCAAATTTTTCGAGGACCATAAGATCAAAAGGATCCTATCAAAACCCTATCACCCTAGTGGGAATGGGTACGCAGAGTCTACAAACAAGTTCATGCTCCAAAACCTTAAGATAAAATTGACTGACGCCAGAGGAAAATGGAAGGAAATTTTGCTCGAAGTCCTGTGGGCATATCGTACGACCTCAAAATCTGGTACCGGGGCCATCCCATTCTCGCTGGTCTACGGTGTCAAAACGCTAATACCAGTTGAAGTAGGAGAGCTGAGTTTTAGGTTCCGATATGCAACCAAAGAGTCAAACTATGAGGCCATGAGCACGATCTTGGAACTATTCGACAAGAGGTGCGAGGACACTCTCGTTCTGTTGGACGCCCAAAAACAAAAGGTCTAAGGTATTACAACTGCAGATCCAACCTCCGACACTTTAATATCGGAGACTTGGTGTTAAGAAAGGTGACGTTGAACACCCGTAACCCGAATGAAGGGAAGCTGGGACAAAATTAGGAAGGTCCATATCGAATTATTGAGATTACTGGCGAAGGATCATACAAACTCGAAGCATGTAACGGTGAGTAACTACCGAACAACCGGAATGTAACCCACTTAAAACGATACTACTGCTGACCCTATCCATTCTTTTCTTTAATTAATTACGAATTGGACTAACACCTTGCAGGAAATACCCAAATAATGATGCAACTATTAGGCCCGAAAGCACGCATTGCACTCTTTTTTTCCTTGAACCGGTTTTGTCCCAAATAGGTTTTTCGACATGGTTTTTAACGAGGAAACAATAGATCATGCTAACTTAGAATTGAAGACAGGTAAAGAACCGGAGTTGAGGGTCGCATCAATAGCATCCGAGGTATTCGAGCCCTCTCAACGATCGAACTCGAATATTGAGGTCCATCACCCTCGGATAATGGTTTTAGCAAGGAAGGAACCTTTGTGCTTTAACAGTCTGGGCTCGGTGGATAGGCTTTATTGTAAGGTCCAAACGTTAAATGAATTGTGCCCACATAGACCACTTAAGCCATAACACGACGTGTGTACACATTTGCAATCTTGTATGTTGCGCACAGAAACAAAAGAAAGTTTCTACCTTGTAGATACATATTTTGTCCCTTAAGACAATTATATTTTGTTCCCTAAGGATAGATATTGAGTCCAAGGTCCGCCTTTATCTGGATCCAAGGGATCACCCCCACTCGGGGACTGTCGTCCTAGGCAAGCCCGGACGGCTCGGGTATCAAAACTCGGTTGTACAAAGCCTATTAGGCAATACCCAAACTTAAAAGGCTACGGCCATCCTAGAAATGGATCGGAGACATCCAAAGACCGTAATCAAATCATAAGGCCTTCAAAATTTCCAAACTGGTTCAAAGGCTACCCTCGACAAAACTCTAATCTAAAAACATTTAAGTAAGCACTTTGGGGAAAGCTTTAGGTCATACCAAGCCCCCACAAGTTTCAAACAAAATTACATCGAGAACGAGCCTTGTTCAAACCTCCAAACAAGACCCTATTACTACGTTTTATTTTGTGTTAAGGCATTTGAAATCCTTTCAATCATAAAGAAATCCTTTCAATTATGAAGGCCAAACGGCCTCAACAAAATGAACAAAAATATAAAAAGAAAAGAAAAAATCTCTTAGGCACCTAAGCCTGATCACATCCGGAGCCAGCCTTATCACCGGGGCCATCAGGGTCTTCTCCACCCTCGGGTTTGTCGGATCCCTGAGAGCCTTTCTCATCCTCGAGGTCAGCCAGCTTCTTGGCCGTGGCCTCGAGTCTTTTAGCATCTTTGATCTCGGACGACAGGTCGAAACCCCGAGCATGGACCTCCTCGAGAGCCTCTCTTTGGGACTGTCACTTCAAGTACTCAACAGTGATTTTCAGGCGGTCCCGAGCTACCTCAACATCAGCTCTGTACCGAGCCACCATCTCTTTAGCATCGGCCCTATTTATTTCCATCACTGACTTGGCTATTTTAAGCTCCTTGTCAAGGGAATCCCGTTCAGCGATGGTCAAGCCCAGTTGAGACTATATGTCTTTGATTTTTTGTGCCCGAGCCTCGACTTTCTCCCTCGCCACTCGAAGTTGGACCTCCACCGAGGCCAGGTTCTCCCGGACAGCCTCCTCCGAAGCCAATTGGTCCATTTTTCCCTTCAACTCTTCGTCCATGGCCTTGACCTCGTCCATCTCTGCTCAAAGTTGGTCGATCCGATCAACCTTCTATTGAACCTGCGGGTTTGACCATTAGTATCCATGTCTAACTCGTCATCGCTAACTTCAAAGATATTTACCTGTTCCACCAGGTCGACATGTTCCTTCTGAGCCGCGTCCAACTTGGCCCAAGGATTCTTGACTGCTTCATCGCGTTGCTCGCTGAGAAGTCCACCAGGCCGGCATGTTCCTTCTGATCTGCGTCCAACTCGGCCCAGAGATTCTTGACTTCTTGATCGCATTGCTCGCTGAGAAGCTTATACATATCCCTCATCTTAGAAAGCTCCTTAACCTCAGCCTCGAGCTAGTTAACCTCAACCTGGTACTAGATAAAGTCTTCATGATGGAGTACTGAGGCCTGCAAATATATGGAAAGGAAAAGGCATGAGATATATCAAAAACTAAATTCAATGACAAAAGAGTGTAATGACACCTTACCTGGTTCAGCGCATGTTGTGCTTTGATGAACAAGCACGGCGCATTCACCTCGTTCATTTTTTCCTTATCTTCTTCGATTACTAGGCACCAAAGGTATCTAGCTACTCCGACAGGGGCAGAAAGAACCCGGGCATCCTTCGGGACGTTGATGATAACTGACTGCGTCCGGCCGAGATCCATACTCGGGGCAGGGAGCCGGTTGATCAACTTTGGGCTCGAGTTTGGCCTACCGACCTCCGAGGATGAGCTTTTCCTCGGCACCTCTAAATCATCCAATACGGAGAAGTCTTCTAAAGTGGTTGATTCTACACCATCAAAAAAGAAACGGAGGGGATCGTTTTCACCATGAGCCCCTTCGTTAGATTGCTCCTTCATCGCTCGGGCTTCATCGAATATGGACTTTGTAAATGAAGGCGACCCTAAAATTTCTATAACACTGGGAGGGACAGAGCCGACGTCTCGTGAGCTCTCGGTCTTCACTTCGGTACCAACCTCCTGAACCTGAGGGGGATTAGCCTTCATTGTTTCTTCTTCGATTGTCCTTGATCTGATAAAACAAGTCTGAGTCAAGCAATCGGAACCTGGAACTGTCCTTTGGCTTACGGGCCAACCTTTTCTTTGGCTTCTTTATCTCCGAGCTCGGAGAACTCGGAGCCCTACTTTTTTTCTTCTCTCCTGCTACTACCACACGCTGCCCTGAAGCAAAAGGATCAAAAGGCAGGTCTTTTCCCCATACTAAAGGCCTAAGCTCAATGGTCTTAGGTAAGCCTGCAAAAAGAGAAGAGAAGGAATAAGAACATAGTGCTGAAAAAGGGAGCGTAGTGCTACTTATTTGGGAAAAGAAATCTTACCGTGGGAACGGGCCTCCCAGCGGCTCTTCAATAGCTCGCGCCACGAGCTCTCAGCATAAGGCATCTACGAACAAATCGACATCTAAAAGAAAAGTACACTTACGCGATACATTCCACTTCCCGGGGATGGCCTAAATCAGCAAGTATCAGGTCGACGGTCCTCACCCAGACAAAGCATCCCTGCCAACCCCGATCCTGGTCCTCGTCAATGCTTGAAAATGGGGCTTTGCTGGCCAGCGCTTGATCTTTATCAGTCCCCCCCCCCCCCCCCCCCAGAATATTTGGGGACTCTACAAGCGGAGTAAATGATCGATGATGAAAAAACAAGAGTCGATCTTGTTCACAAAGTATGGAGGAGGATTATGATCCTCCAAAGCGATGGGTGAATTCGACCGAGGCATACGTTATACCTCCTACTGAAGTGAAATATAACCGGGTCCACCGGGCCCAGCGTGAAGGATTAAGTATAGACACTTAAATACCCCTCTACGTGTGTAGTAATGTCATCATCAGACCCGGCAACTACTATGTCCTTATCCTCCCAGCCACAGTCCTTTTGAACCACGGGAAGAATGGCCTCGATGACATAGCAGATGTACCTGGACACCTCCTTGCCTCGGTCTTCTACTGATGAGGGCTTTTCGACTTTAAAGTCATCTGTGACCAAACACCCCCCAGGGATGAAAAATTGTAAGAGGGGCTCAACTGTCAATTCATCGTTAGTCGTGCCCGGAGTGGACCTCTCGAGGACATATCAGGGGCAGTTTCCTCAATCTCGGTGGTCGGCTGTGAGGAAGAAGAAGCACCATTTTGAGGAACAGTCTTGGAAATCTTTGCCATTGTTATCTGGAAAAAGGTTTGGAAGTGTGAAGGATGATCAAGAGATGAAGGGTAAAAACTTTCTAAGAAAATCAAGCGCGCTGGCTTGGGTAGAGGATAAAGAAAAGATTGCAATTTGTTGAAAAATCTTGAAGAACGAAGGTAAGAATATTGGAGTATGAAGAAAGGTGGTGATATCTTGAAGGATCGAAGGTAAAAGCTTGGTCAAGAGTAAAAAATTAACGAAGGAGGGAGTTTATAGAAGCTTTGCGCCATTTCGCATCCAGGGATGACTTGCCGATGGTTGACACGCGTTCGAAGTCATTATGATATGACTAACGAGATGTTATGGTTTCCTTGTCATTTTTTTCACTACGTGTTAAATAAGGAATCGAAGAGCTTGTATTGTTCTTCGTCGTTTATAAACTTACTCTCCGATAAACCAGGGAATTATCTGTATAAGGTTAAAACCGGGCGCATGGTATGCCCCGGTTTCCTGTAGCGACCCGACCAGTTGTTTTGAGAATTTGCACTTTGATCGGTAGTTTATGGGCATGAGTAGTTCCATATGATGAATTATGACTTATGTGAATCATCGATTTTGGTTTTCAGGTTATTCGGAATCAGTGTGGAAGAATGAATTTTATTGTTGAAGCTTTAAGTTGAAAGAGTTGACTAGGTTTGAATTTTTGTGAATTTGACCCCGAAATAGAGTTTTGATGGTTCCGTTAGGTCCGAATGGTAATTTTAGACTCGGTCGTATTCTCGGATTTGCATTGGATGTTTCCAGAAGGTTTCGGCAAAAGTTGATAAAAATAAGAAATTTGAAGGTTTAGAAAGTTCATAAGTTTGACCGGAAGTTGACTTTGAGGATATCAAATTCGAATTGTGTTTCCGGGAATTAGAATATATTTGTCATGTCATTTGGGGCTTGTGTGCAAAATTTGAGTTCATTCCGGGATGATTTGATATGTTTCGGCACGAGTTTTCAAAATTCAAAGTTCAAAGTTCATAGATTTCGATTTGAGGTGTGATTCGTCGTTTTGATATTGCTATGGGTGTTTTGAGGCCTCAAGTAGGTCCATATTTTGTTATGGAACTTGTTGGCATATCCGGACGGGGTCCCGAGGGTCTCGGGTGAGTTTCGGGCGAGGTTTGGAGCATTTTGGAAATTTTGGTTAAGGCTTGTAGCTGCTGGTTCTGGTGTGATCGCACTTGCGGCTGGTTTTGCGCAGGTGCGGTGGTAGCAGAAGCAACAAAGCAGTCACAGAAGCGATGGGGTGCTGGCTGGGGAGGCTTCACAAAAGCGGATTTTCAGGCCCATGAGCGCAATCACAGATGCGACCATGGCCATCGCAGAAGCGACCTTTCTCGCAAATGTGAGCCGTCTCCCGCAAAAGCAAAGGTCGCAGATGCGACTTCTTGTACGCAGATGCAGAATCTGCTGGGCAGAAGCTATATAAATCGAGGGTTTTGGTCTTTATTCATATTTTGAGATGTGGTTCTCGGATGAGCAAATTTCATCACAAGGATTGGGGTAAGTATTTTCTATTTGGCTTTGGTTATATTTCATAAATCTATCTTCATTTTTGGAAATTGGATTGTGAATTTAAAGAGTAAATTGGGGGTTTTCACATTTTTTTTTTAATATGAATTTTTGAGTTTTTAACACCGATTTGGAGTCGGATTTGAGTGAAACTAGTATGTTTGTATTCATAATCGAATGGGTTGTCGGATTTTATGAGTTGTGTCGGTTTTCGAGGCGTAGGCCCAGGTGTGATATTTGGCCGGTCTTGGGTTTTGATTAAGGATTCGACCTTTATCATTTGGGATTGTTTCCTTGGGCTGTATTTGATGTATTTGGTGTATTTGAGGTTTTTTTTGCAAGTTTTGAGTCGTTCGGAGGTCTCTACGCACGTGACGGCATCGTTGGAACATCACTTGGCTTTCTCGGCATTGGTATTGTCTTATTCGAGGTAAGTAACTCTTCTAAACTTAGTGCTGAGGGTATGAAACCACCCAATACGTGTTATGTGGTTGGTATTGAGGTGACGCACATGCTAGGTGACGGGCGTGTGGGCGTGCACCATACGAATTGGGACTATGTTGCTTCTATGGCGTTGTATAGTGGTCCTACTTTGTTATCCGTGTTTACACCATGTGATAAAGTAGTTAAGTTGTCAACCATGCTAAATATCATTCTTAAGCTTCATGTTGATGTTGTTTGGACCCATAGTGGTTGTTTCTTGCTGTCATCTCACTGATTTTATTGATATTTCATACTCGGTCATATACATGCATTCATATCACATCTCAGTATCAGTTGTTGTTATTGATACATCATATCATTGTTGACGAGCTAGTTTCATGACATTGTGAGCCCGTGAGTAAGACTGGAGAGAGTGATGACTGAGTGAGGCCGAGGGCCTGAGTGAGAGTGGAATTTTTGGGATCGGGCTACACGCCGCATCATATTATATCTATTATAACTTATGGGATTGGGTTGCACGCCGCAGCGATATATTTATTACACTTATGCGTATGGATCGGGTTGCACGCTACAACATGCCTTCGGGCTATGTATATTATATATATGGATCGGGTTGCACGCCGCAACAAGCCTTAGGGCTACTAATATGTATTATGAATTGGGTTTCACGCCGCAACAAGCCTTAGGAAAACTAATATGTATTATGGATCGGGTTGCATGCCGCAACGAGATTGGATCGGGTTGCACTTCGTAGCAATATAGCGCTTGGGCTGAAGGAGCCCCTCCGGAGTCTGCACACCCCCACTGAGCGCAGTCGACTATATATATATATGTGAGTGTGTGTGTGTGGATCAGGCAGTACGCCGCATCAATTATTGTACAGCGTTGAGTGTTTGAGTGTGCTAAGCATTTAGCATAGTGAGAGAGGAGCCCCTCCGGAGTCTGCACACCCCCAGTGATGTTACACCCCTCATTTTCGTACGTGAGAGTACATCGTAAGTCAATTGATGTAAGCTCAGAAATAAGACTATATTTGATGGATAATAAAGTAAGTTAATCATGTTACATTGGAGGTTACAAATATTTAAGATCATGAATAACGAGTCTTAAGAGGGTTGGAAAGCTTAGAAGCTAAACCAATTGAAGAAAATAAGTTTCGTCGAAAGTCGACGAGTTTGGAATGTTATAACATGTACTTTAGGGTGAGACTATGGTTCATTACATGATAAGGAGGTTATTCTATGAGTTAATTTTTATCGTATGATAGTTGTGTTCTACATTTCGAAGTCAAGAAAGTTGTGGAACAAAAGTCGGCAAAGTTCTTCACAAGTTACACTCATAATGTGCTTAACATTATGTCAAATGTAACTGAGATTTTATCCCAATATACTTGGAATTAGTGGGTTATATAACTACCAAATTTAAGATCTGTGAGTCTAGTTTCCAATTCATAAAACCTTTCATCGATACAACGTAGGAGTAGAGAGATATTTGCAGTTTCGCGAGACTGCGCAGACATCATAAGTGACAAGTAGGTGGATCACTAGAGCTTTTTGAGCAATACATTTAATGTTCTATATGAGGTCTTATTGGGACATATAATATACCCAATTGAAGGTCTTGGAATTTAGTTTCCAACGCTCTTAACCATTCATTTATACGACATTAAGATAAAAATATATAAGCGTCGGTAGATGGACCAATCCTAGGGTGCCAAGCTAGCACCTCTTTGACTTTTTCAAACTTGATTTATACAAACCTTAGGTCGGCTTTCTATTCATTATTCACCATAAAAAAACCAGAGAACACCCATAAACATAACCTCAATCTATCTTCTAGGGTTTCAAAGAATATTATCATTCTGGGCAAGAAATCGAGAAGCAATAACATCAAAACGATCCCTACGACTTAAGTGTCATTATACCGCCTCTCCTTTTTATTTGTAGTTAGAGTTTTGGATGGTACTTAATAGTTAAGAAACTTCTAATATATGTATTTAAGTGTTTAAATATCAATTAATGTTGATAAATATGTTTCCTAATAGTTAGAACTCACGGGACGGTGATCGGAAGTCGTGAGTTCGAGTTATTTGACTTGTAGCGGACTGTTTTGTGTTGTTGTTGGGCTGCGTGTTTTACTACTGTTTAGTGGAATTTTGGAGGAGGAAGAGTGTGGATAAATACCATATATATATAGTGTTGTGAGCTGGTCGTTCGTTGTAACATTTTCGGGTCGTTTGATACGACTACGGTGGTCGTCTTATGTGTGAAGTGATTAGGTTGTGTGTGGACTATTTTGGGAGGCTCAATATGATTATTATTGATGTTGTTTGGGCTGTTTGGTTATTGTTTTGACTTATGTGAATTCATATAAATAGGGGAGGTGTTGTCCGTTTCATCGTAAAATAGGTTGTGGTCGATACATAATAGTTATGACGCTTAAACGATAACGATAGTGTCGTTTCTCTTATTGTAGATTAAGGAGTTGTGACATTTGCGTAGCTTGAGGTTGGGGAAGTATATACAAGGTATGTGAGGCTATCCCTTTCCTTATTTTGCACGAATTTGATTGTACATAATGCAATGAACGAGCTTCCAAAGATACTTTACTCTTAGAAGCTAGAAGTACTTACATTGTTTCCCTTCTTATGGAACAATTGATGTTAAGGT